>SKCR01049211.1:0-216280 GCA_019454045.1 Zanthoxylum bungeanum
TAGAATATAGAGGTAAACCCACAGTGGGTTAAACACTGATACAGAGATAATGTTTCTAGTCAAACTAGTTACATTATAACAGTTTCCAAATTTAGATACACACCCGAAGGTAGTTCCTAAATTTAGGTATCTACAGTTAAAACAACGATTTTCATCCCGTTTCCAATTCGCAGATTAATCTCAACTGAAGTCAGTATCCTACTCATAGCAGATTCTGAACATCAGTATGTATATATTTTATGTTCCACACTAAGTATTTAAAATCTAATTTTAATACTAGTAGTGAACATAATGTTGACAAACATATTTGAAGTCAGAGCTTTGCTCGTCTTCAATTCCTTCATGTCTGCTTTGTCCAAACGGCAGTCACGCTTCCGCGATCCCGTTTGCCACAATTTAAGCAGATATTTTGGGATCTGTCGTTTATCTTCCCAGAAGATTATAATGATTTTGCCTTTGCCCTGTTTCAACACTCCAGAAGCCTTTGGCCAAGCCTCGGGTTTCTAGAATATCGAAGTAAGGTGCGCCTTGCGCTACTTGCCTAATTGCAAACTTTGACTTTGTCTCCTGAGAATAGTCATTAACTCTCCAAGAGTTATTATTGCAATTTTAGTACTTCTAAAACCTAAAATATAGATTTATGAAGATCCTTCAATTTCAGTATCATACTTTAAGGATCTAATCCTTAGTTCTGATTAAGAAATTAAGGAGTCTATTTGACAAGTGTAATGGATTAAGCATTAAAGTTATCATCACATGAATCTTCCAAAGATTATGCTCTACTATTTGCTTAACTTCGGGCTTAGGCCTAATATGTTATTTTATCAAATAAAGTAACTTATTAGATTCCATGACCATCCTGAAATTATTCCCAATTTGAAAATTAAATCATTTAAATACATTTTCCCTAGGATTAGGTATTGAACGTTAATCTTTCAATTTTATTTTGATTTTAATAGTCCAACTATTTAATCAACGATTTCGGTACTATTTATTATAATGATTATTATAGTCCAACTATTTAATCAACTATAATTAATTAATTCAAATATATTGATTATTATATCCAATTATATAACCAACTATAAATAAATTATTTGAATACAGTCCAACAATTAAATATTAGTCCAACTAACATTTAATTTATTTGACGAATGATATTTGTTTGAGCGCGTATAACAAGTAATTAAACGAATATTGCAAATTCAATTCTTGCCTTTCACTAGTTTTCGGTGAGCCTCTAACCCTCTGTCGAGTACTCGGGAAACCGTGTTTCCTAGCGGGCTAGGATCCCATTAAATATCACACAATCTAGACTTTGGCCAACAAATTGTATGATGATTAACTAGGTAGATCTCTAAGATCAATTGGATCCAATCCAATTCCTAGATCCAGTAGGGGGACATCCAAGTCTGAAATATATATCTTATATATGCCAATACATCCAATGTATTACCTAACCTTTTTCCTCTGAATCAACTAAGCCTTGGCTTTGGCACAACAAACTTAGTGATCCCAGTTAAGCGCGACCCATTGACCATGGAAAGCTTCGTAATCAATGTCGATGGACAAGAATTGGTCTTGACTTTGGCCAACAAACCACAACTTGGACAAGACACTGACATGGAACAAAGCTCTCGTGATTCAAACACATCATCGACGGACAAAGGCCTTGACTTTGGCCAACAAGCCAATGCCAGTCTCGGATCTTGAGTGAGAATCACTCAATGGAAGGAAAAACGCTTAATATTGTTTGAGGGTTTTTCGAGTGCAAATTGGCAACCAATTTATTATCTTTGTTAGGGTCTCATCATCATACACCCTTAAACATGCATTCTAAACACATAATAAAGCGCGTATAAATAAAATAATAATGATATGCGGATGGATACTTTACACATTGATCCTAGATCAAATCTCTCCATTTCTCTCTCCCGGTAGCACAATATTCCTTCTACCCGTTACACTACACTTCTAAAGAAACCTCATTTACATTGAGGGGAATAGGTGAGAAGAGAATACAAAGAATAAGGAGGTAATAAGGCTGGACACGCAGGTCCAATTAATAAATCAAATTTATTAGAATTTCCAAAATTGCCCCACCCATCTAATATCCATCCGATATACATTATTCATGCATCGCAACCATGTATTCACACAAGCATGTTATCAATCAATCTAATCAAATTAATTAATCTGATAATTAGTGATCATCCAATGTTCAAACATGATTTGATTTTGCTCGAGTCAAACTCGTTTTTGCGAATAAGTACTCAAAGTACGAATTCTCGAATTAAATTAAACTACAACATTAAATCTAATTTAATATGCATTTAATACTAATTCGCTTATTTAATTCCAAATTAAAAATCACACTTTATTTAATGAACCATTACGACTTAAATTCCAAATTTAATCGCTACGGGTCTCAAAGCCCGATTAACATCCAACGTCAATTTAATTAAAGTCCAATGGGCTTTTAATTAATTTCTTAAGGCGTGGACTTTTGGTCAACTTGGGTCAAACCGAATAACCAAAATCCAATCCGGGAATTACCCCATAAGCCCAGAAATCAATTTAGGCCCAATTAAACTTTAAAGGTCCATTAAGTCGCATTTGGGCTTTATGGAAGCGGTTTTGGGCCTAATTGGATCCAACCAATTTTACCTAAACCCAACTTTGTACAACAAAGCCCAATTACAACACTTAAGCCCAAATCCAATTTCAAGCCCATTTAACTAAACACAAAAATTCAAAATTTAATATTTAGTTAAACTAAAGTGTATTAACATAATTAATCACCCAAATCAATATTTCCAAAACACCAAATTAGTACTAATTAATCATGCCATTTTCATCATCACATGTCCAACACATTTTGATTAAAATCAAACCCATTTTATCCTACACAAAGTCTCGGCCAAAGGGGATTATTTTGTCCAAATCAAATTCAATCCAATTAAATTCAATTCAACAATAAGTCAATATCCCCAATTGATTTCCAACACATCCAATGATCAAAAATCAAAAAATCACCAAGAACTTTTTATGGCATATCTCTCGGCCAAGCAAGAAGATTTGGGGAAAAATGTTCCAAACATAATTTAATCAAATTGATCCAATCAATCCTGAATTAAACATGTATTAATCATACTCAAACATCCAATTTATTCAAATCATGCTCAAATACAATTTACCCAAATTTTAAGCCTAAATTCGTTTCATGCTTTTAACAACGCTCTGATACCATTGTTGGAGTTCTACGGTCCCAATGATCGAATCAAAAGCATAAAAACATGTGTGAATAACAACGAAGAAGTTGAGGAATACTTACATCGATCGGTTGAGCGACGCGAGAGGCAACAAAGCTTCAAATTCTGCTCGGCAGTGGCAGTTCACAGCTCACTGGTTTGGCTCGGTTTTGGTCCATCGTCAAGCTCCAAGCTTCGTCGAACGATTCCCGGCTCATGGGTGGACTTCCCTATCACCTTCGCATGACTTCGTAGTGTGCTAGCACTCCCGACTTTGCCATAAAATCGCGACTCTAAGCTTCCCTTTTCCTCTTGGTTCACGGCAGTGAACTGCCAAAACAGAAGAGAAATTTGCCCCATTGGGCGAGAGAGAGAGAGAGATGAGAGAAAGTGAGAGTTGTGTGTGTTGGTTCCAAATTTGTGTATCAAATACTCAAATTTGAATTTCAAATTCATTTGCCATGAATTTGGCTTTCAAAAAGTCAAGCCATAATGGTACCAACCACTTCCATCAACTTACATCAATCCATCAATCATGAATAGTGACTTGCGTCAATCACTCAAAGTGAAAGACATCCATCACTTGATTGACGAATGAAGTGACGCTAGATGCGACTAGTGATTTGACGCTTGATTTGACTTGCGTGCCGCACTCGAATTCGAAATGTGAATGCGCTCGCAAATAATCTCGGGCTCGGGTTCGTTAATTCTAAATTAACAAATTTTCCATTGCGTCGTAATTAAATGATTACGCCTAGTGAAATCACTATTCACGTCGCTAACGAATTAATTCGTTCGTCCGAATTAAAATCTAATTTCAATTCCGCGTCGAAATCCAAATTCGTTTAATATATCGAATATATTAATTTGTCGATTAATTCCAAATTAATCATTATCTCTCTTTTATTGATATTTTATCCCAGATAAAATATATCCGCTATTAATCCCAGATTAATATTCTCTCTCTTCTAATTAATCCCATATTAATTTAGAGTGCGAGTCATACGTCATCGGTGAATCTTCGGGAAGCGACCCATGAGATCCCCGGATATGTTGGCAGTAAATTCGGTCGTCGAACTATCCGAACACGTAAGTACCAAGTACTAGGTTTTACCGATTTACAAGACAAAGTTGGCTTCTAGCAAAGCGCCATGCCTACCCAATTCTCCAAAAATATCCTTACAGGAATAAAGGATCTATATCAGGCGTAGTATACGCAGTATTGTGTATGTTGATCCAGTATCGAATGATCACGTGCTAGGCCTGGGGCTGGAATTGTGTCTGCCATGTACGAACCACATGTCGGATGTCTGGTAACTACTCTCTATAATCGGATATACATGACCTTATCATAATATCCTGATAGCTGCATCATTTAAGAGAACCAGTCCCATATCCTACGTGACCATCATCTCCACTATGACTGGAGTGATACTTCCGTCTTGACGTCACACCCAACACAATACGATTCTCAATATACCCAGCATTGGCGTACACAGAACCTGTTAAAGCCCTGGACAACCGCAACCAAATTATATTGATTGTCGCAAGTATTAGCGGTGCAATCTCAGGTTAAGACCAAATACACCTACTCTGATTTCGGACTTCCATAGACACATAGTCATACTACCAATGGAATTCTAAGGGGGTCTATCCAGAGCGAAGATGTGTCCCGTACCATCGGTAAAACACAACCTCCTATTACACTTGCATGAGTATCCTATACCCAAATATATGAGAACTATGTCGTTGTGCCCTCACAATGCGCACAAGTGTAATACTAGTCTTTTACGTATTTATCGACGTCCAATCTCGATAATACTCTGACTATGGATATTTAATGATTTATCCTTCGTGGACTGATATTGTCTCATATCATTCTCAATCCAGGAACAAATCATAGGGACCTCCTATCATTTATATATCTAGGTGATCTAATCACAAATGATAAGAGTGCAATCTCCTTTGTCACATTGTTAATTTGTACAACAACACCATGATCTGTACAAATAGTGACGCTATGGGTCATAATTGTCCAACACATCCCACTATTACATGCAATACTGTAATCCCGAGAAATAGAATGCAAACAAACAATTAATCAAATTAAATACAACAGTGAAAGGTGGATCCCATGAATATATTTCAACTCACAGCTTTGGCACGTTCTCGCCTATGTATATTCATTAGGTAGACAACTCATTGTTAATCACTCACTAGTGACTCCTGGGCTCTGGTCCTGGTCGTTTCTCGTTGTGACAGCTTTGGCACGTTCACAAGGAGGCATACTAAGGTTAAACTTATCAATGATAAATTCAAGACACTTGCGTAGTCCTGACAGCTTTGGCACATTCAGAATTTCCGCTTTCGATTGAATTTACCTAGTATCACATATAGATCCGGTATAGATAAATTTCTATCAACTACACCCTCACTGCTTTGGCACTTTCTTAGATGCAGCCATAGAAAAGATATCCATAAACAGTATTGACAAGACGGACCAAGAAATATACATCCAATACATATTACTTTAAAACCTTATTAATTATGGATTTTGTGTAAAGATGTTACGCATTCAATTTAATCAAATTAAATAAATACAAGCATGCATAAAGTAAAGACAGAATTAAACATTGAATTTAGTGGCATATTCATATCATTTGTTCAGGTTCAGACCTACTCTGATACTATTTTTGTGGGGTTTCAGGCGGCAATTTCGGGTAAACGCAGCGGAACACGGAAAATTAAATTTTTTCGATTTCAATAATTTTTCTTGGGTAATTTTAATTACTCAATACTTAAAAACTAAAATTTTTACTCGAAAAACAGATTTTTTATTAATTGCCGTTTAGCCCCTAAACTTTGTATTTTTATCATTTTAGTCCTAAATTGACAATTACAATTTTAATTGATTCCAAATCAATCTCAAAATGATTTATACATGTCTTATACATGAAAATACAAATTGAAATTCAAGATACTAATTTTCCTCAAATTGCCGAGAGGTCCCTCAAGTTTCCAAGATTTGCACTTTAGTCCAAATTGGTTCAAAACCACTCAAGATCACATCCAAATTGGTTCAACACCAAAATTATTATGCATCATATATACATCATTAATTAACACATATATGAAAAGCCCCAAATTTGGAAAGGGTTATGAACCTTAATTTTATAAAATTGTCCAATAGACCAATTAACACCAAATTAATTAAATTCAAGACTTTAATTTAATCCTTACCACACCTAACAAGTCTCACCATCATGAAACAACTCAAGAATAATTCTAGGTCATTTATGAGTGGCTAAGAAATTCTAGAATACAAACCCAATAAAATAGAGAAAACATGGCAACATCATATGTTGAAGTCTAAAGGCATAAAAATAATTTTCAAATAAAGAAAAATATGAAATTACCTTAATTTTCAAACATTTCTTTACAAATCACCTTTAGCACTTTGTTTCTCAACTCCTTTTTTTTGTAATCTATTTTGAAGTGAAAAGTGAAGCAAAATGAAAAAAAAACAAAGCCTAAAAATTTAGAGCTTGACCGACTCTATGGGGGCAAAATGGGAAATTTTGATTTTGCAAATTTAATCAATATTAAATATGCCAAAAATCAAGTTGTCAACCATTTTAATTAATATAAGCACAAGTGTACCAATTACATTTTGCCATATTAAAGTCAAAATATATTTATATTTAATTAATCTAATTATTTAACAATTAAATTATTAGATAATTACAAATATAAATATCCAAATATATGTATAATATTTACATTAAATATCTCATAATACATATATTTGTAACAAGTGTCAAAAACTTTATTGGATAATTAATTAATGTGAATTTAATAAAATCATGTATTTAAATCAAATACACACTAATTATGAAATACCCGAAAAAAAACCCTTAAAGCGTGTATTTATCGTTTAACCGTTAAACGATCTATAAATAATTAATATTATTTATAATGGTTTCCCTAGTGCTCTACGAGTATGTTTCATTAATGAGACTCTAGATTGAGGCATATCTGTCACGAGATCTAATTTCGTGTCCATAATTTACCCACCCGTAAATTATGATGACCACGGATAAACTTGTTGAATCATATAGGTCGAGGTCACTAGATACGTATAATCCTTCCGTCACAGGTATCCGGATTATCCTATAGATATAGATAAAAACGTCAAATCTCTATAGGTATAATCATGTTGACGATTCTATTAGCAATCTCTTAATAACACTTAGAACTCACTTCTAAAGTGTACCACGGGCCCATGGATTTAACATATTGCTAATTCCATAATGGATACCTATGCTTTGTACACATAACTGACAGATCCTATCTTGATACACACAGGATATCCCGAGGATCACTCCACACCCAACGAACAAGCGGAGATCTGATCTTAATAAATCTGTGACGTGACTGCCATCAAAGTGTGGAGGATACCTCATACATCCACAGTGGTACCTCAAGTCGAAGGATCATTATGCTCACTCAACCCGAGAAGATTCTTATTGACGTTGATATACCATCTATTAAGAATCTTCGGTGAATTATTCAGTATTTATCTGATATAAACACTTCTGTGTCTATATGAGTCTTCTATGACTCATGGTTCATTGAGAAACCATTGGAATCCAAAATTCCAATACACGACACGTACCAGTCTGTCGGGTTTACTTACTGACCAAGTGATTGTAAACCTTGACTAGAAACAGTTAAAGAATGATATTTTTATGATACTGCTCAATGTCAGTTGCAACGCTTTTGCAACTGTATCATAACCAATCACTCTATGATCATTTACGTCTTTACCATATAGTAAAATAATTCATATTATAGAAACTTTTTATTTTATTCACTAATAAAATATTTACAAAGGTATTTACAGGGAAATGCATAAGAAATTGGCGCTCATAGCACCAATTCTAACATACGTGATGTGAAATCATTGTGTTTTGGGGTACGAATTATGCTAAGATGTTGATAGTCTGAATTGTGTAATGATATTTTGAACCATGTTTTGGAAACTTGGTATTTGATTTTTGGCACAAAAGTGTTTTGAAAATAAAGAAAGAAAGTTTTTAGATATTTCAATTTCGATTATAAAGAATAAAGAAAATGTTTCTGCATCGACGTTTGATTCACGTTTTCATGTTTTGAGATTTATCGATATGTTTCAGTCAAGGTGCTTGATAATAAATTTCTGTCTCGGTGCTCGAAAATGATTTTGATGTTTTTATACTGTAAAACTTGTTTCCGCCGGGACGCTCGAAAATCTATTTCTGCCACGGTGCTTGATGATTTTATATTTTTGAGCCTCTGTGGTGTTTGTATATGTTTCGTTCTGTCTTATCCATGGCGCTTGTTATGGGGTCTAGACCATCGAAAAATGGTTGTCCCACTACCATATCGACATGGTCTGTACACTGTTCGGTCTATGTGCTACTGAATAGTGGACGATCGATATGTATTTTGAAAAGTTGCATTAAAGATTTATTTTTGATTTACACATATTTATATTTTGGGGGAAATGATTTCGAAAGAATTACATTTTTATTTTTGATACATTTCGGCATTATTTTTGATTTTATACGATATGATATGTTTCTGTCACGGTGCTTGATGATTTTATATTTTTGACCCTTCGTGATGCTTGTATAGCGGTTTTCCCAACTACAGTGGGCCGACCCGAATCTCTGTCGACATGGGATCGTCTCGTTCATTATCCGATCTGTGCGCGTGATTCTGGCATTGGGCGCTTGTTTATGTTGGACAATTATGACCCATAATGTCACTGTTTGTACAGATCATGGTGTTGTTGTACAAATTAACTATGTGACAAAGGAGATTGCACTCTTATCATTTGTGATTAGATCACCTAGATGTATAAATGATGAGAGGTCCCTATGATTTGTTCCTGGACGGAGAATGATATGAGACAGTATCAGTCCACGAAGGATAAATCATTAAATATCCCTAGTCAGAGTATTATCGAGATTGGACATCGATAAATACGTAAAAGACTAGTATTACACTTGTGCGCGTTGTGAGGGTACAACGGCATAATTCTCATATATTTGGGTATAAGATACTCATGCAAGTGTAATAGGAGGTTGTGTTTCACCGATGGTACGGGAAACACCTTCGCTCTGGATAGACCCCCTCGGAATTCCATTGGTAGTATGACTATATGTCTATGGAAGTCTGAATTAGGGTAGTGGTGTATTTGGTCTTAACCTGAGACTTGCACCGCTAATACTTGCGACAATCAATATACTTTGGTTGAGGTCGTTCAGGGCTTTAACAGGTTCTGTGTACGCCAATACTGTGTATATTGAGAATCGTAGTGTGTTGGGTGTGATGTCAAGACGGAATTATCACTCCAGTCATATGGAGATGATGGTCACGTAGGATACGGGACTGGTTCTCTTAAATATTACAGCTATCGGGATAAAATGACAAGGTCATGTTTATCCGATTATAGAGACTAGTCACCAGACATCCGACATGTGCTTCGTACGGGACAGACACAATTCCAGCCCCAGGCCTAGCTCGTGATCATCTGATACTGGACAGAAATACGTACTACTACGTATACTACGCCTGATATAGATCATTTATTCCTGTAAGGATATTTCCGGAGAATTGGGTAGGCATGGCACTTTGCTAGAGGCCAACCTTGTCTTGTAAATCGGTATAAACGTAGTACGAGGTACTTACGTGTTCGGATAGTCCGACGACCGAATTTACTGCCAACATATCTGGGGATCTCAAGGGTCGCTTCCCAAAAATTCACCGATGACGTATAACTCGAACTCTAAATTAATCTGGGATTAATTAGAAGAGAGAGAAAGTTAATATGGGATTAATCGCGGAGATATTTTATCTGGGATAAAATATCTATTAAAAGAGAGATAACGATTAATTTGGAATTAATCGAGAAATTAATATATTTGATATATTAAACGAAATTAGATTTCGACGCGGAATTAAAATTAGATTTTAATTCGGGCGAACGAATTAATTTAGAATTAATTCGTTAACGACGTGAATAGTGATTTCGCTAGGCGTAATCATTTAATCACGACGCAACGGAAAATTCGTTAATTTGGAATTAGTGAACCCGAGCCCGAGATTATTTGCGAGCGCATTCGCATTTCGAATTCAAGTGCGGCACGTCAAATCAAGCGTCAAATCGCTAGTCGCATCAAGCGTCAAATCACTTGTCACTTTGAGTGATGTGACTTGACAACTTGATGGATTGAGTGATGTGAGTTGATGGAAAGCATTTATTACTTGACTTGTGGAATGCCAAATTCATTCCAAATGCATTTGAAATGAACAAAAGTGTATTAGATACACTTTAGGCAAAATTCAACACAACAATCTCTTCCCTCTTTTCCCTCATTTCTCTTCACGCCCACAAGGGCAGTTCATGCTACTGGTTTCTACCCAGAAACCATGAGCAATGGAAGCCAAGAGTTGGATTTTTGTGGCAAAAATCGCAAGTGCTAGCACACTACGAGACATGCGAAGGTGATAGGGAAGTCCACCCCTGAGCCGGGAACCGTTCGACGAAGCTTGGAGCTTGATGAAGTTGAACCGCGAAGCCAAACCAGTGAGCTGCGCACAGCCCACTTCCGAATGCACAAGGAGCAGAATTTTGAGTTTTGTTGCTTGCCGCGTCGCTCAACCGATCGATGTAAGTATTCCGCAACTTCTTCGATGTGTATTCTCACTTGATTCATGCTTATAATTGATCTTGGGACCTTAATAGAAACCAACAATGGCATCTAGAGCAAGGTTTGAGCATGAAATGTTTAGGGCTTAAAATTTGGGTAAAATTGATTTTGAGCATGGATTATGAAATTGGATGATTAAGTATGCTTGAATGTGTTTTATATGATGATTGATTGGATCAATTTGAAGAAATAATGTTTGGAACATTTTTCCCCCAAATTTGGAGTTGGCCGAATGGTTGGTCATACAATATGTCTTGGTGATTTTGATTTTTGATTCATTAGATGTGTTGGAAATCATTAGGGAATGTTTATTTAATGTTGAATTTGATTCAATTGGATTGGATTTGTAATTTGGCATAATAAACCCTAAAAGTCGAGAGTATGAAGCCCTTATTATCTTGGTGATTTTTTATTTCGTTGATCATTGGATGACTTGAAATGATTGAGGAATATGATTTAATGTCGATTGTGACATTAATTGGATTGAATTCGAATTGGACACAAAAATCCCCTCTATTGCCGAGAATGATAAAGCATGTTTGGGTTTGATTTTAATCAAAATGTGTTGGACATGTGATGATGAAAAAGAGCATGATTAATTGTGTATATTGATGTTTTAGAAATGTTAATTTGGGTAATTAATCATGATATACACTTTAGGTTAATTGAATGTGAAATTGGATTTTTTGTATTTAATTAATTGGGCCTTAAAATTGATTTGGGCTTAAGTGTGTAATTGGGCTTGTGGCTTTGTGACAAAGTTGGGTTAAGGCAAATTGGATTGGATCCAATTGGGCCAAAACCGCTTCTATAAAGCCCAAATGCGACTTAATGGACCTTTAAAGTTTAATTGGGCCTAATGGGCCAAGATTGATTTCTAGGCTTATGGGGTAACTCTCATATTGGACTTTGGTTATCGGTTTGACCCGAGTTGACCAAAAGTCCACGCCTCAAGAAATTAATTAAACGCCCATTGGACTTTAATTAAATTGACGTTGGACGTTAATCGGGCTTTGAGACCCGTAACGATTAAATTTGGAATTTAAGTCGTAAAAGTTCATTAATAAAGTGTTGTATTTAATTTGGAATTAAATAGCGAATTAGAATTGAATGCATATTAAATTGGATTTAATGATGTAGTTTAATTTAATTCGAGAATTCGTACTTTAAGTACTTATTCGCAAAACGAGTTTGACTCGAGCAAAATCAAATCGTTGTTTGAACATTGGATGATCACTAATTATCAGATTAATTAATTTATTAGATTGATTGATAACATGCTTGTGTGAATACATGGTTGCGATGCATGAATAATGTATATCGGATGGATATTAGATGGGTGGGACAATTTTAGAAATTATTGTAATAATTTGATTTATTAATTGGACCTGCGTGTCCAGCTTTATTTCCTCTCATTTCTTTGTATTCTCTTTTCACCTATTCCCCTCAATGTAAATGAGGTTTCTTTAGAAGTGTAGTGTAACGGGTAGAAGTAATACTTGTGCTAGCAGGAGAGAGAAATGGAGAGATTTGATCTAGGATCAATGTGTAAAGTATCCATCCGCATATCATTATTATTTTATTCATATGCACTTTATTATGTATTTAGAATGCATGTTTAAGGGTGTATGATGATGAGACCTTAGCAAAGATAATAAATTGGTTGCCAATTTGCACGCGAAAAACCCTCAAATAATATTAAGCGTCTTTCCTTCCATTGAGTGATTCTCACTCAAGATCCGAGACTGGCATTGGCTTGTTGGCCAAAGTCAAGGACTTTGTCCGTCGAGGATGTGTTTGAATCACGAGAGCTTTGTTCCATGTCAGTGTCTTGTCCAAGTTGTGGTTTGTTGGCCAAAGTCAAGACCACTTCTTGTCCATCGACATTGATTACGAAGCTTTCCATTGTCAATGGGTCGCGTTTGACTGGGATCACTAAGTTTGTTGTGCCAAAGCCAAGGCTTAGTTGATTCAGAGGAAAAATGTTAGGTAATACATTGGATGTATTGGCATATATAAGATATATATTTCGGACTTGGAGTCCCCCTACCGGATCTAGGAATTGGATTGGATCCAATTGATCTTAGAGATCTACCTAGTTAATTATCATACAATTTGTTGGCCAAAGTCAAGATTGTGTGATATTTAACGGGATCCTAGCCCACTAGGAAACACGGTTTCCCGAGTACTCGACAGAGGGTTAGAGGCTCGCCGAAAAATAGTGGGAGGCAAGAATTGAATTTGCAATACTCGTTCAATTACTCGCCATACGCACTCAAACAAATATCAATTCGTCGTTAATATTTAAATTGTTGTTTTTAATAAATAGTTGGACTATATTCAAACTATTCATTTATAGTTGATTTTATAATTGGATTATAGTAATCAATATAATTGATTTTAATCTATTAAATTATAGTTGATTAAATAGTTGGACTATTGTAATCATTATAATAAATAGTACCTAAATCGTTGATTAAATAGTTGGACTATTAGAATCAAAATAAAATGAAAGATTGACATTTAAAACATGATCCTAGGGAAAATGTATTTAAATGGTTTAATTTTCAAATTGGGAATAAATTTCAGGATGGTCCTGGAAAATAATAAGTTACTTTATTTGATAAAATAATATATTAAGCCTAAGCCCGGAGTTAAGCAAACAGTAGAGCATAATCTTTGGAAGATCATGCAATGATAACTTTAGTGCTTAATCCATTTAGCTTGTCGCAGTAGACTCCTTAATTTCTGAATCAGAACTAAGGATTAGATCCTTAAAGTATGATAAAGAAATTAAAGGATCTTCATAAATCTATGCTTAGATTTTAGAAGTACTAAATTGCAATAGTAAACTCTTGGAGAGTTAATGACTATTCTTAAGGAGATAAAGTCAAAGTTTGCAATTAGGCAAGTAGCGCAAGGCGCACCTTAATTCGATATTCTATAAGGCCAAGGCTTGGCCAAAGGCTTCTGGAGTGTTGAAACTGGCAAAGGCAAAATCATTATAATCTTCTGGGAAGATAAAGGACATATCCCAAAAATGTCTGCTTAAATGTGGCAAACGGGATCGCGGAAGCGTGACTGCCGTTTGGACAAAGCAGACATGAAGGTTTTGAAGAACGAGCAAGGCTCTGACTTCAAATATGTTTGTCAACATTATGTTCACAGCTAGTATTAAAATTAGATTTTAAATACTTAGTGTGGTACATATATATATTGATGTTCAGAATCTGTTTTGAACAGGATACTGACTTCAATAGAGATTTATCTGCGAATAGGAAACGGGATGAAATTCGTTGTTTTAACCGTAGATACCTAACTTTAGGAACTACCCTCGGGTGTGTACTTAAATTAGGGAACTGTTATAATGTAACTAGTTTGACTAGAAACATTATCTCTATATCAGTGTTTAACCCACTGCAGGTGAACCTTTATATTCTAGAACACTAAAGTGTTTTATTATATAAAGATGATATTGAGATAAACACATTAGATGTGAATAACAGAGTTTATATTTTGAATATAAAATAAATCTCAAACATATAACATGACAAACAAATAGCTCAACTGATTTGATCAGAAGAAACTAATTGTGGCATTGTTGTCTGGGACACAATTAAACAGGAATCGTATATCCACACTTTCGAAGAGTGGGTACTCGGACTAATTTGATTCTATTCAAATAAAGTCTACGAATCTAGTTTATTGGGCAAAGTGCCTAAAATACTATTTACTTGGTAAAAGTGCAAAAGCCACCAATCTGTTAGCCCTAGTTCATAGTAGAGCAAGTGGGCCATGTCTAGCTAGGCTAGAGGTGGATATGAATATTTCGTGACCTTATGGATGTGGCATCGCGTTATGGTTATGTGTTTCTTTTGAAGAACACAAATCGGAAACTCTTAAAGTTTCGACACGAAATAGACGAACAGATCGGCTAAAGTATTAAACCGTCACGGTAAGACCGTAATGGAAATTACTTAAGCAATAAGTTTCTAATATACTTGAAAGAGTACGGTATTCTTTCAAATGAGGACTCCTCACGGAACACGTCATTCTGACGGTGTGTCCGAACAGAGTAACCGAATCTTGTTGGACATGATAAGGTTAATCATGAGTCGCTCTGAGCTACCATTTCCTTCAACGAAAAAGCTTTAACAGTGCAAGAACTTATTTTGAATAAGGTTCCATAAAAATTTGTTTGACAGATATCATATTAGATATGAACGGGAAAGAAACCGAGTTTCTCATTCCTGAACATTTGGGTATGTTAGGCATATGTTTGGATGATACCAAACTAAAACCCAAATTGGATAAGTGCCAATTGTAGGATATCATAGGGATACCATAAGTATAGTAATTAAACAACTCACAAGAGAACAATTAGATTGTTGCTCACCATGCGGTTTTCCTAAGAGGAATACCGATATGCAGTGGTAAGTGGGAGGATAGTAAAACTCGATGAAAATCGGAGTAATACTATTCCAGGCATCGAATCCTAATGGAATACAAATATTTCATCAATGATGAAACTATAACATTAATCTTCGAATACACAAGAACCGCGTAAGTCGGAGAGAGTCAGAAAACAACCTGGGGTATGGGTTTCTGATCTCACCTCATAAAGATTTCTATCTTTTGAGGTATACCAACTGACTACGTATGAGGAAGTGATACAAGGTATCGAACTCCCTATTATGACAAAGTGTCATGAGTCCGAAATGGATTCCATGTATATCAACCAAGTTTGGATACTAGTTGATGTACCGTAAGGCATTGTGCCTATTGGTACTATAAGTCTTCAAGGAAGACGTACATGGATGGCAACATACCAACGTATAAAGCTAGGCTTTTAGCGGAAAGGTATCGTTATCAACATTGTGTTGATTACGATTCAACCTTTTACTTGTTGCCACAGTAAATCCATTTGGATAATGCTTGCTAAAGCTGCGTGTTTCATTTATGAAACATGTCAGCTTAACGGGAAAATCGATTTCCTGAAAAGGAAACCTTTTGGAGGATGTTTACAACATCCTATCGGTTTTGTCGTACAAAACTAGCAAACAAGGTTTGCAGGTTATTCGATCCATGTTTGGATTGAAGCAAGCATAGGTTATTGGAATTATCATTTTGATGTAATCATAATGGAGTATGATTTAATTCAAAACGAAAATGATTCTTGTGTATATAAAGAGGGTTAGTGGGAGCGCACTGACAGTGGATGTCCTATACAATAATGATAATGTATGTCATTTCTTGGAAATGATATTCTCATAAATAACTATCGGCGAAAGCTTGGCTTTCGAAAACTCTCCGTGGAATCGTACATTGAAAAATGTACGCGACCTGGTGTCTCATACGCTTTGAGCATATGAAGTCACAAACAGGCCAATCCAAGTGATAGTCACTGGATTGAAGTTAAGAACATCCGTTAGTATCTGAGAGATCTAAGGATGCTGTCTTAGTATATGGAGATGGAGAACTTGAAGTGACTGGGATCACTATAGCAAGTTTCCTAAACCGATAAAATGATGATAAGTCACAAACGGTACTACAAAGTTTGAATAACGGAACAGTGAGCTGGAAATCTTCCAAGCAAGATACTGTTACCGAATAAACAACAAATGTGGGTAATTGCTGCAGCTGAGGCGGCAATAGAAGCCATTTGGGTCGATAACAAATCTAATTAGATAGATATAATTATGTTAGCAGCTAAGCTAGGATTGAGCATAGGCTAAAGAATTAATGGTCTCATCAACGATCCAGATACATACTTCGATTTTATCTGATTCGTTCAGATCATACATCGTAGCGATGTGACGATCGAATAAATCGAATCAGATAACAGTCATGCAAATCCGCTAACGAAAGCTTTTCTCAGCAGTTTGAGCCAACCGTACATAGTTTGGGTGTTAAGCACTCGAGTGACTGGCTATAGGCCAAGTGGGAGATTGTTGGACAATTATGACCCATAGTGTCACTGTTTGTACAGATCATGGTGTTGTTATACAAATTAACTATGTGACAAATGAGATTGCACTCTTATCATTTGTGATTAGATCACCTAGATGTATAAATGATGAGAGGTCCCTATGATTTGTTCCTGGATTGAGAATGATATGAGACAGTATGAGTCCACGAAGGATAAATCATTAAATATCCCTAATCAGAGTATTATCGAGATTGGACATCGATAAATACGTAAAAGACTAGTATTACACTTGTGCGCGTTGTGAGGGCACAACGTCATAGTTCTCATATATTTGGGTATAGAATACTCATGCAAGTATAATAGGAGGTTGTGTTTCACCGATGGTACGGGAAACAGCTTCGCTCTGGATAGACCCCCTCGGAATTCCATTGGTAGTATGACTATGTGTCTATCGAAGTCCGAAATCAGGGTAGGTGTATTTGGTCTTAACCTGAGACTTGCACCGCTAATACTTGCGACAATCAATATACTTTGGTTGAGGTCGTCCAGGGCTTTAACAGGTTCTGTGTACGCCAATACTGGGTATATTGAGAATCGTAGTGTGTGGGGTGTGATGTCAAGACGGAAGTATCACTCCAGTCATATGGAGATGATGGTCACGTAGGATACGGGAGTGGTTCTCTTAAATACTGCAGCTATCGGGATAAAATGACAAGGTCATGTTTATCCGATTATAGAGACTAGTCACCAGACATCCGACATGTGCTTCGTACTGGGCAGACACAATTCCAGCCCCAGGCCTAGCACGTGATCATCTGATACTGGACAGAAATACGTAATACTACGTATACTACGCCTGATATAGATCCTTTATTCCTGTAAGGATATTTCCGGAGAATTGGGTAGGCATGGCGCTTTGCTAGAGGCCAACCTTATCTTGTAAATCGGTATAAATGTAGTACGAGGTACTTACGTGTTCGGATAGTCCGACGACCGAATTTACTGCCAACATATCCGGGGATCTCATGGGTCGATTCCCACAAATTCACCGATGACGTATAACACGTACTCTAAATTAATCTGGGATTAATTATAAGAGAGAGAAAGTTAATCTGAGATTAATTGCGGAGATATTTTATCTGGGATAAAATATCTATTAAAAGAGAGATAACGATTAATTTGGAATTAATCGAGAAATTAATATATTTGATATATTAAACGAAATTAGATTTCGACGCGGAATTAAAATTAGATTTTAATTTGGGCGAACGAATTAATTTAGAATTAATTCGTTAGCGACTTGAATAGTGATTCCGCTAGGCGTAATCATTTAATTACGACGCAACGGAAAATTCGTTAATTTGGAATTAGCGAACCCGAGCCTGAGATTATTTGCGAGCGCATTCGCATTTCGAATTCGAGTGCGGCACGTCAAATCAAGCGTCAAATCGCTAGTCGCATCAAGCGTCAAATCACTTGTCACTTTGAGTGATGTGACTTGACAACTTGATGGATTGAGTGATGTGAGTTGATGGCAAGCATTTATTACTTGACTTGTGGAATGCCAAATTCATTCCAAATGCATTTGAAATGAACAAAAGTGTATTAGATACACTTTAGGCAAAATTCAACACAACAATCTCTTCTCTCTTTCCCTCCTTTCTCTTCACGCCCACAAGGGCAGTTCATGCTACTGGTTTCTGCCCAGAAACCGTGAGCAAGGGAAGCCAAGAGTTGGATTTTTGTGGTAAAAATCGCAAGTACTAGCACACTACGAGACATGCGAAGGTGATAGGGAAGTCCACCCATGAGCCGGGAACCGTTCGACGAAGCTTGGAGCTTGACGAAGTTGATCCGCGAAGCCAAACCAGTGAGCTGCGCACAGCCCACTGCCGAATGCACAAGGAGCAGAATTTTGAGTTTTGTTGCTTGCCGCATCGCTCAATCGATCGATGTAAGTATATATTCTGCAACTTCTTCGATGTGTATTCGCACTTGATTCATGCTTATAATTGATCTTGGGACCTTAATAGAAACCAACAGTTTATGTTTCGTCCATTTGAGATATGTTGGATGCTCAATATGGTTTTACAAAAATAGATTTCGAAACTGATTTTGTTTACAGTAAAAGTGTTTTTCAAATGTATTTTCGAAATCATTTTTGAAAGAGATCGTTTTACATTTTCTATTTTGAATGGTGACAGAGATTGACATATTTCAGACTATCAACATCATAAGAGCACTATGATTATGGGTCACTTCTGTCTGTGACAATGGATGTATTAGTTGATATAAAAGATTATGTTCGAAATAAGAATACGTATGTATGCTTATAGTTAGTCATGAACCTTTTGAGGATTGTAATGATGATGTATGCCTTGTCAGCCATACAAAATTGCATGTGCTATGAGATATGTACATATGCAAATTTTGGTATTGATGTCATTTACATATATGATGTAGAATGATATGATGGGAAATGAATGAGTCCCGATTTATTTTGTGGATGAAATAGATAGTATGAAATTCATGTTAAGTTTCCGTTTTGATATTGTATTGGATTGTGTGTAATGAACATGTGTTATGTTCTTCGTTATTGATGATGCATATGATTGACTGTATGGAATTCGTGTGCGAAATTCTGTTTCTATGATGAATGACCTTGAAGCGGTTTGAGTATGTTCTAATGATTGAATGAGAATTGAACTGACGAGTTTGGTTTGATTCTGGTATGAAACGTTTGATTTGATTTATTTGTTTTGAAATAGTATGAGTTGTAATGATGTATGAAATATGTGACTTTTGAGAATGTGTAAAGTGAGAGGATTCCCGAATACGGGTAAGATTATAACATACGTGTTTTCGGTTCTGAATGATCAGACATAAGAATGGAGAAATTTTGAGGACGAAATTTTTATAATGGGGGAGAATGTAATATCCCGAGTTTTTAGGAACAGTGTTGGAAGATTTCTAAATTAAAGTTAAAGATTTGGAACAAGATGGTAATAAAAAAATCAGATTTTATGTGTTGGGAAATAGGTTGGAATATTTTTAAGTGAAGTTTCGTCGCGTTAGAAAACGCGTTGTTTCGAGAACCGGTTATGCGATTTCTATTTATACAGTTTTACGCGTGAAAGTTTGGTATTTCGGCTATAAAAGTAGCAAACGAACTCTGATTGAGCTGATTCTTAAACCATCAAACTCTTTTTTCCGAGACGAATAATTTTCGTGTTGAAAAAGTTTCAAAATTTGCATCAGAAGGGCTTCCAAAATGTGAATTTTCGAGAAAATTCTATGATAGTGACCTGGTTATAATTTCACAGGGGCCTAAACGAAAATTACAGAAACTTCTCTATAAATACCTATAGTTTCTTGTAATTGCAGAATAGGCATAACATTACAAATCTTCAAACTCGACCCCCCACCTCCAAAATTCGTACATTGAGTAACTGATCATGCCGGCGCGACCAGCCAGGGTGTGCGCCGGCCACCCCTCCACCTTATGGTGGCCGGCGAGAGCCCCCAGGACGCCGGTAACGGCAGAAAATAGAGTGATACACGTGAGTCATGGATATCTTGATCCCAGCTTGTCGCTTCATTTCACGACCCGAGCCACCGCCAAATCGAAGCTCTCGGAGAGTACTACAAGTTGGTGGTGACAGATTTTTCGTTCCATGCACGGTTGCACGCGAAACAAGAAAAGAAGATTCAGATGAATAGTGACCCATGGTGAACAGTAGCTCCGATCATAAATTCATCAATTTCAACACGTTCGTGGGATCGTTTGGTGTTCGTATATGCCCTCGAAATCTTGGTAAGACCTCCCGGTAAAAATCCACAAATTTTAAGTTTATAGTTAAATGTTCGGATGTATCCAGTAGCTTCGTAGAGTAAAGTATTGATATAAATTGAATTGTTTGATTGTTAGTATATTGAATATGATCATTCGGTAGAATTCGAGTGAAAACGGAACGAGTTTGATCGATCCGATTGAATTACATCCAGCACTGTTCCGAAAAACTCGGGATATTACATCCTCCCCTCCTTATAAAAATTTCATCCTCGAAATTTCTCCGTCCTTACATCCAATCATTTGGAATCGAATACACGTATATAACAATCTTATCCGTATCTGTAATTCATCTCACTTTACACATTTTCGAAGGTTACGTACTTCATACATCAATGTAAATCATGCTATTTCAAAGTAAATTAAATCGAATCAAACATTTCGTACCAGAATTCCATCAAACTTATCATCTCGATTCATATTTATTCATAGGAACATGCTCAAACCGTTTCAAACTCATCCATCAACAGAAACAGAAAGTCGAACCCGAATTCTATACAATTAATCACATGCATCATCAAAAACGAAGAACATAACACATGTTCTTTACAGGCAATCAGATACAATATCAAAATGGAAAACATAATGCGGATCTCGTACAATCTATTTCATCCATAATAAAAAACGAAACACATTCATTTCACATCATGTCATTCCACATCATATATGTAAACACTATCAACATCAAAGTTTACATACGCACATATCCAATCGCACATACAATATTGTATGGCTGACAACATAGCATACATAACTATCACAATACTCAAAATATATGTGACTAACTATAAACTTACATATGTGCTATTATAACGAACATAATCTTTTATATCAACAAATACATCTATTGTCACAACCAAGAGTGACATATAATCATACATGCTATTATGATGTTGATAGTCTGAAATCTTCCAATTTTCCGATACCATCAAGATGGAAAATGTGAAACAATCTTTTTCAAAAAACATCTCGAAAACACATTTGAAAAACTATTTTACTATAAACAAAATCAATTTAAAAATTCATCATCGTAAATCCGTATGAAGCATCCAGCATAGCTCAACTGGATGAAATATAACGAGCACCAAAATGCTCAAATCGCGCGCATAGATCGGACAATGAACGATACGATCCCCTGTCGACAGAGGGTAGCAGATTGGTCCACTGTAGTTGGACAGACCCCTATACAAGCGCCATGACGGAAACATATCATATCAAATTATAAAACCGTAAAAATCATATACAAGTACCGTGATGGAAACATATCATATCATATAATATCATAAACAATATCAAAATGTATCAAAATCAAACTGTAATTCTTTTGAAATCATGCTTTTCCCCAAAACCCAAATACATTAAAATAAAAAATAAATCTTTGATACAAACTTTTCAAAATACATATAGAGTGTCCACTGTTTTAGTCGCGCATACTGATCGGACAATGTACGAACCATGTCGACAGAATAGTGGACCAGCCATTTTCTGATGGTCTGGACCCCATAACAAGCACCCCACCAAGCCGGAACGAAACATATACAAGTGCCACAGAGGGTCAAAAATATAAAATCATCAAGCATATCTCCTATTTGTTGCCAAAAATTAATATCATAATCAAGACACAATTCATTCATCCTACCATTCAATATTTTCATCATTATCATCATAAACATCACATATCATAGTAAACAATCAAAATTCAGGATTAAAAATTAGGGACAAGATTTCTCATACATTATCATCCTTAATTCTTGCTCCATATGATCTCTAGGGCTTGAATTCATTCCCTTATCATTGGTTGTACTTGATTTTCTTCAATTTTTCTTCAAAATTCTTAACTAAAGTTGTAATATTTTTCCTCCTATTTCATCTTCACGTTTCGGCTTCCTCATGAAAGATGGTGCTAGAGTGGCTTTCATTTATAGTCTTGTTTTGAATAACCTAGAAAAGTCCAGGGAGTTAAGAGAATAAAGGCCATACGTCCGAAATTGGGAGGAGAAAATGGGTTAAGTTCCTTTTTATTTTTATTTTTTTTGGCTAAAGAAAATGAATTTTCTTCCTCTCTTTTCTTCATTGTTCGGCCAAGTTCCAGAGTAAGCTTTTTGATTTTGGTAATTTATTAAGTTATGAGAGGAGTCTTGATAATTGTAGATAATTCTAGAAAAGTTGATGAGTGGACAGAAAGTTAGAGAGATTGGTTGGGCTAGATTGGGCCTTTGTTTATTCCTTAAATTTGTTTGTTATTCAAGGAAAATATAGGGACCTTTATGCGACAAGCTCTTGGGCTCAAGTTATGAGCAAATGAAATGGGTTTGGTTCCATATTTAAATTTTCTGGGTCGTCACATAATTTATCTTTATCCTCATTGGGACTCTTCTCTTAATCTAGTGATCATTAAAAGTCTTATCTTAACCTAACCTTAACAGAGAGCACTATGCGTCATTACAAGAATAAGAAAAAGTATAAAACTCTATAGTGCTTGGTTTGAATTGGACAAAGTTTCAGTTGTCCCTTTTGAACTTAGATCTTGGGATCTCCAATCAACTAGGTTGGGTTTTCACGGTGACAATTCTTGTATGCTACTTTATGGATTCTTGGTACATAAATCTGAGATTCATGACATCAATCTAAATATGATAATTGAGTCAAGGAATGAGACATTTTTTGAAGCTTATAAATTAAGAATTGTTACTGTGAAAGCCCAATCTAACTGACCAGAGATCACAATATCTAGGTTCAAAAGGGACAATTGAAACTTTGTACAATTCAAACCAAGTATTGTATAGTTTTATACTATTTTCCATTCTTGTGATGACGTAGAGTGTTGTATGTCAATGTTAGGTTAAGTTAAGACTTTTAATGATCACTATATTAGGAGAAGAGTACTAATGAGGGTAAAGAAATATTACCTTTTACAGTAGATCACATATTTCAAGTAAGAAGTGAGGCCGCTTCTATGAGAATTTTAAAGGTTGAATTCCCTAAAGTACTTGATGAAACCATGACCAATTTTCATAGTTGAATTGAACACAACCGTAGAATAGGAAATGATTAAAGTAAAGTTGTGTGATGACTATTGTCTTGGTTAACACCAACGAGGGAACACTTAAAGACTATGGGTCACTAGTTTGCCAAGTAAATCTGATAGTCATTCACTAGGAAATTTTCAAAGCGAAAGCTACCTATTGTGATGCAGTTTTATTTCAATGAAACTCTCTTAAGTGTATGCATTGATATTTAGAAAATTGTGAGTGACTGTAGGAATTTTCTAAATAATGGTGCATATTTATAGGGAATGAAATGATATGTGATATGACATAATCCTTGTGGTTTAAAAGGTACCTTGGAAATAATGTGTTCCCTAATAATAAAGGACATGACTCTTAGGGATGAAATGATTCCATAGAGGGTTATTACCCTTAAAGAATTATATTCACCGACATAAGGGTACATTTCCAAAGGCAACCCTCCATGTCTATAAAAAAGAATCATTAGGTTCATTTTCAGAAATTCAAAAATTCATTCATTATTAGAAGGTCTAAAGGTTTCCAAGTGAGTGAGTTTCCACCATATTCGTAGTTCAAGTTCTTGAAGGAAGAAGTGTTCATTCTACAAGAAGCAACCAAGTATCCTGGGATAACGTTAGCCACAAAAGATTCGTAGTGCACTGAGGCATGACTAATAAGTTTTTAAGAACAGAGAATTTCTCCACTTAGTTTAAATCATCATCTTCTACACACATGTTTTTCTAATTCTTGAGTTTGTATTCAATCTATAATTTTACATGGTTTCTATTGTAATGATTTTGATTGACTAAAACAAGTAAAAAGTGATAATAACATATCCCGCTCAAAATGAGAGATAGTGTAGAGATAATTTTCCTAAATAATATTGTGTAGCATTGGTGAAGAGGAGATTATACGTATCTAAATGCATGTTTAGTATGGCTTCTAGTAGAGGTAAAAGAACTTTTTCAATTCTAAAAGCTCTTTTCAAAATTTTTGATGATGTTTGGTTGCATTATAAGTAGAGTTTTTGAGGATTAGAAATATTATTTTGCATCTACTAGCAAAAAATTAAAATTTGGGCTTTTGTGAGTAGAGTTTGGAAAGCTTTTTAAGAGTTAAATTATCTGTAATACTCTTATTTAATTTAACAATATTATTTCATTTCTTCCATAATAGTAATACAACATAAACAAATTTATCCAATAAAGTAATTTTATAATATTTAAGAAAAGCAATCACTCAACCAAACACATAATTTTTTTTTATAAAAGCTCTAATTCTAAAAGCTTTATTAATAAAAACTCTAATGGAAGAAATTCTATTTGAAAAGTTACTCTAAACGGACCATAAATATGGTTCCAATCTAGTCAGATCCACATACGGCAACCAGCCAGCTAAAGCAATTTGGAATATATAAATATATTCCAAATTAAGAACAAAGGGCAAATTTGGTAACCCATTAAAATCAAATATGCTATGGCATAATGGTAAATAACGCTGCCATCCGTGAACAATTCCATATCTCATCACTTTAAATTCGCCCCCGCATCTTCTCCCTCAGACAGACCTATATCCTTCACAAAGGGCCTGGGGGAGGAGGAGGAAAAAAAAAAACTTCTCTCTAAAACCCTCATTTCTAAAGAGAGAAAACAAAACCTCTGCGTAGAGAATCATTATTCTTATTATATAAAATGGGTGAGCAAAAGTTTGCTGTGCTTCTGTGCGCAGAGGATTCAGAATATGTGAAGAAGAAATACGGAGGGTATTTTGGGGTTTTTGTGAGAATGTTGGCTGAGGAAGGCGAGACGTGGGACGTGTTCCACGTGTCGCGTGGTGAGTTTCCTGATGATGAAGAGATTGGATCGTACGATGGATATGTGATCACAGGCAGTTGCAATGATGCTCATGGAAATGACGTTTGGATCTGCAGACTCATTGCTTTGTTGAAGCAATTGGACTCCTTGGAGAAAAAAGTCCTTGGCATTTGCTTTGGACACCAGGTACTTTTATTAAGGGTATTACTGTCTTTATGGCACATGTTAATTCTTTTATTTTTTATTTTTCTTCTTTTATTTTATTTTTTTACTCTCAAGGTTTTAAATTTAATTACGTTGGAAATTAAGACTCCGTTAAGTATGTTTTTTAAATTTCGTTTTCTTGTTTTTGAATTTCTGAAAACACAAAATAAGTGTTTGATAATGAATCTCGAAAATTAATTTTGGAAATAGAAATTTATTCTCTATTTTTAATAAAAAATAAGAAAATAACTTTTAGTTTTTTTTAATATTTTTATCCAAAAATTTTATATCATTATTAATTCTTCAAATTAATTAAAACATTTGTGAAAATAATTATAAAATCTAATATTTCAATAGAAATTATTATAAAATCTAATATTTTTATAGAAATTTATTTCTTTTAAGTATCTTAAATTAATTTCGTTCAAAATACAATTTTTTGTATTTCTATTTTAAATACTTTCATATTTAATTTTATATTACAATATAATAAAAAAATAAAACTAGGAATATAGGTTATTCATATAGATTAATAAATTGACACTCCAAAAATCAATTTAATTAAAATTAAAAAATACAATTACAAATTAATAATTTAAAAAATTATTAAATTATTAAATTGTCACATCTCGTTAATTCCTCGTAAATTTTTGAGTTGTATTTTTAAGATAATTTTAAAATAATAATTTTCATTAGATTTTGTTATAATTTTTTATAGAAATATTATATTTCATAATTATGATGATAATTTTTTAATTATTTTAATAAATTAATAACGATACAAAAATTTTAATTGTTTTATTTTTATTGGGATATATTATGAAAACGGGAGGGAATATGTATTATAAATATAAGAAGACGTGGCATTCTCCCAAAAAAAAAAAAAAAAAAAAAACTCTACGGTGTGGTCCTTCAGACTAGGGGCTTTGGACTGAGTGGTCCTACTGCCGCAAAGTTAATGAGGGTCCCACTGTAGGCACTACTCTACAGTTGTACGGTCTTTGATCTAGCTTTAGTTTTGGATCAGTAGGTCCTACGAAGGCCCACGCGCCAGAGGCTGGTGCGTGTTATTCAGTCTCCAGTAAAATTGGAGGAGGGGGACATGATTGGAATATTTTCTCTATTTTTTAAATAATTCTTTAAAAAATATTCTCTAAATATATTCAAAAATAACGTTACTTTTAATAATCCTCTTACATATCTTGTATATATCTCCCATATAACATAAAATGCTTTATATATCTCTTATATATTTTATGATATAAATAATGTAATGTGAATTGGTTGATTTTTGTGCTAATATTGATTTACCTATAATATCTTTTCTTTTTGTTAAATATAAGGAGGGTAGTCGGCGGAAATTTATGTGTATGTTGGCAAAATCTTATTTCACAATTAGGATATAAATTTTCAAATGGTTTTTTTTTAAAACTACGTGAAGATATAGACAAGAACTTTGTAATAAATGCATTCATTTGTGTCACATGAGTAATTATTAATGGGTGGCACATATATTTTTTTTTTTTTTTTTTTAATTATTGGAAATCCCGCCGTCAAATTATTCATTTCGAGCTTAAGCAGAGTAGGTAAAATCATCGACTTAAACGGAACAGATAAAACTAGGGATGGCAGTGGGTAGGGTATGGTGCAGGTTTTCCATTACCAAACCCGCACCCGCATATGTAAATAAATTACCAAACCCGCACCATACCCGTTGCGGGTTTTAATTTTCATTACCAAACCCGCACCGCATATAAAAATAAATTACTAAACCCGCATTGGTACCAACGGATTTTTTGCGGGTTTTTAAAATATTGAATTACTTTGTGTTCTTAATAATATAATTTTTTTAATTAAATAATTTATTTTTAATTGCTAGCTGTAGTTTTCACATTTGTTTTTCATTTGACATATATAACATGCAATGTATGTATATACAGTACATAAATAACATAATGTATGAAAGACTCAGTACCATATGTTTATTTTTTCATATAAACATAATTAAAACGAGTTATTCTCTTCATAATTATAATGATCTAAATTAGCCAACTCAATCGACAATAAGCTAAAAAGTAATCGCCAACCTTTGGTCATATTTTTTTATGCTATGTGTAATGAAAGTGATGCTTACAAGGTTCAAGTGGTGTAAGTGTAATGAAGAAGCAGGAAAGCTACTGAAGTTGCAGCAAACACTAGCTTATTTTGCTCCTCTCCCATTTCTAATTATGTGAACTTAATCCAAATTTTTGCATTATAATTTTATTAACAAGTGTGATTAAAAAAAAACAATAATAGTCATGCAAAAAATCTTCAGTTGGGCAGGTTGCGGGCTGCGGCTGAATGGAAGTGTGAAACTGTGGATTAGTGTTTTAGGTTTAGGTTTTGTTAGTTGTTTTTATATGAAGGTTTTTTTATATTATCCTAAAAATATTAATTAATAAAAAATAATATTGCGGGTATGCGGATACCCGCATTTTTTTCTTAAATACCAAACCCGCACCGCACCCGCAGCGGGTTCTGCTTTAAATTATCAATCCTGCACCACACCCACTAATATATTTACCAAATCCTACCCATTTCGGGCGGGTTTTTGCGGGTTTGCGGGTTTGTGGGTAAAATTGACATGCCTAGATAAAACCCCTAATATTTTTGATTTTTTTTTCAAACCTTCAATTTTTTTTTACGAGTAGTAGTTTTTTCTATGATTATAGTGTTGGAATTGAAATAATTGGTTCCAAATACGGCCACTTTGATGTGCCTTGTGACTCATATTGCACATTGACAAAGTTTGTTTCTTCAATTTGCGTACATGTTGTTGAAACCTTTTGAGAACGGACACGTTGAAGTAGTGTTTTAAGATTTATTGCACATTCAACGTACACGTTTGTTGGAAACCCAACTTGCTTGTCACATTATTTCACGTAGGTGCAACTTGGAAGTAATTTTTAAAATATATTGAGTGTAATTTTTAAAAGAAACGTTCAGGTTAAGGATCACAATTAAAATATCTTATCCTCTACGGATCTCGTTTTGATTATGATTCGGGATAGAAGAATTATCCTAAATCTCGATTAATTTTTTAAATCGGGATAAAAAAAAATAATTCTGAATTTCAGATAAAATAATTCAAGATACTAAATCTCATTCAGATTTTGAGACTAAAATTAGACAAATTTTTTCTTCAATCCCAATTAGAATTTGTACCATGATGATTTTTCTTATACTGAACCATACAGAATCCCAATGAGGATTCAGATTTTTTTTTTATTTTTTTTTAACCCTAATTCACGTTACCTAAAATATAAATATTTTGTTAAAGTACTTTGGTGATGAATGATGAATGAAATAAACAAATAAAAACAAACAGATATTGAGTCAAGTCCTTTAGCTTGTTATTTGTATAATGTGCTTTGGCCTTTATGACATTTCTGCATTATTTAGGGCAATCAGTCTGATGAATGTTGACCCTCAAGCTCAACAATAGAATATATGGCTGTGGTGTGAGCTGGTGTGTAAATTTCAATAACACCCCCACGTCATTCTAGAAACATCCATTAATCAAACTTTCCATTATTTCGCTTACAAACATATGGATTAATTATTTGTATGCGACTATGGATATATGATTATAATATGTTATGCTGTGTCATGTATGCCTGTTAGATAACAATTGTCGGCAATACAAGTCGAACGCTCACACTCTTTTATTTATATATATATATATATATATATAAAAAAATTACCCAAAAACTTCTTAAATTAATATCTGAGCTCAAAATAGATCGGGAATTTTGAAAGAAAATTAACTCACACAAAAGCACTTGAAAGATATTTCTATTTATATTCAAAACCTTTACAATTGCATTTTTGACAAACTCAATTGGAGACGACTCTTCATACACCTTAAATTACTTTCATCTATTAATGATAATGCTCACAAAACAATGCTGCTATTGGATCGTCGTGTTATCTCTTGATTTATTTGTCTTTTTAATTTATTTATTTCCCTAATGATGAAAATAAGACATTTTTTTTTATGATAATTGTTAGGTTTGATTGAACCTTTTTCTTGTTCTCCATTTTATCATACTTGTCGTTGTCGTTTTCATGAACTCGTGATTACCGAGTTTATTACCAGCTTTAATCATTTGTGTTAAATCTTAATGCTAGAGCTAGACATATTTCCTTTGCCGTGTTGCACACGTATAAATATTTGCTTTTGTGTTTTTTTTTTATTTCTTTTTTAACGTCACTTCTCAATTTGGTTTTGCATTTTGCCCTTAACCTCGCAACAAACCAATTACTGAAAAATTAAATAAATAAACAACTAAATCATGTAAAATTATTCGCTCGTGTAAGTAAAAAAAATTCTATAATGCAACGGTAGTAGCACGTCATTCGTGCTACAGTTGAATAATATATTGTTATGTATGTTAAAATATTAAAAAAAATTATCAAATAAATTACAATTATATTTAATACAACTGTCATATATATGTTTATTAGTTGATTGTATCACGTCACACATATCTCATTTAGAATTATTCATGCAAATGATTGGTGATTTTGATTAGGTATTGAGTCGTTCATTGGGAGCAAAGACGGGCCCGTCACCCACGGGATGGGACATCGGGGTCACCACTATCCACCTGTCATCTTCATCATCAAAACTCTTCTCATCTCTTGAAATCCCAACCAATCTCTCCGTGATCGAGTGCCATCGCGACGAGGTCAGTGTATTCCATAGTTGTTAAATAAATTAGGCGTGCCTCTTATTGAGACATTATCGCATTGCCTCATTATGCCTATATGGCGAGACGTTGGTGGTGCGTCAGCGTCTCATTGAATTTTTTAAAAAAAAATTGAAAATTTGAAACGTGAAATATTGAAAACTCATGTGATATGATTGTTATTTTACTTACTTAGTTGAAATTTATACGATAAATTTATTAAACACAATTTATATGATTATTCCAATTGAGAAATTGATATAAAAGTTTAAAAAATACATGGTACAACATGCGTGCCTAGGCCCCAGGAGGACCTTGGCACCTCGGTGAGCTTTCGCCTTTAACAACTATGGTGTATTCTAAAGTGAACCTGGTAACACCATATCACACGCATTATTAAATAGGATGGTTGAAAATCTCAAATTCCTATCGAGAATGGAAATCATATACTATCATTGGATATTGAATTTGGAATAATTTTTTCTGAATAAAAATGTCAACGGAGTCATGCATATAATCTTTTTTTAAAATTCTTAGAACTTTGAATCGTTCAATTTGTAATTAGAGATTATTTTCGTCCTAAATCTATAATTAGAAGGAGATTAGGATAGTGAAATACCAACCTATCTGGATGGACTGCGATCCGTATTAATTGGTTATGTTCTGAGCTACTATTGTAATAATGTTAGGTCCGGGAACTCCCAGCCAAAGCAGAGGTGATAGCATGTTCAGATAAGACTGGAATCGAAATGTTCAAGTATGGAGACCACATGATGGGCATCCAAGGTCACCCTGAATATACCAAAGACATTCTCCTCCACTTGATTGATCGACTTCTTCAACGCAATTTGATTGTGGTATGTTATGTCATCTCACGTCCACCGTTTGATTTTCGCTTATCATTTTTTAATGGTCTTTGATTGATTGATGTATCTTATTATTGTAGGACTCAATTGCTGAGAAGGCTAGGGCAAAAGTGGAGAAACTTGAGCCGGATAGAGAGATGTGGAAGAAATTGTGCATTAGCTTTCTTAAGGGTAAATTATGATGATAAATTTTAATGTTTAGAATTAAAAAAGAAAAAAAAAATCTAAGAGTTGTAATCTAAGTAGTGAGCGTTATGGACAAAGTGAAGCTCTTGATGATGATGATGATGATAAAATAAGTTTTTAACGTTTAAAAGTCTCTTAATTTTAATTTACCTTTTATTTTTTTCTGGGTTGTTATCATCTCAGTATTTTTGAATTTGAGAAATAATAAGCAACTACAAGAAATTCATGAAATACAATTGGTATTAATCTTTGCATAACACATGAAAATTGTGACACTTCATCCTAAATAACTTATATTTTCGCATATCCACACATCGACCCATATTCGATATATAACCGTCTGGGAACTTGAGTTCTTTTAACCATTTGCATAAAACTTATTTCTGATTTTCGTCTGATATGTAATATACTCTATGATACTTCTTAGACTCCATATGCATTTGCAACTCTGGTTGTTTGCATAATAACACTGTGTCTTCCCTTGCTTTGGCAGTATCTTTAGTCTTTCCCTTCACATCCATCACAATGTTGAACACATTTTCGAATACATTCTTCCATCATCTGAGAGGTATCTTTGTCACTATCTAGTAAGGAAAGCTTTCATGCTTTCAGCAGTAGATCTAGAATCCAAATTTTATTTTCCTATCTCAGCCAAATCAAAGAATACAGATACCTGAACAAGGAACAAATCCCTAGTTTCACTAGTTAGTCAAATTCCCAAAGAATTACAAGCAAGCATTGAATCATTTAGTTGGTTCGGCATACAAGAACCATTTATGTATATCTTTGCTTAGCTAGGATTTGTCATCTCTACATTTTTGCTATCAAATAATTGTTGGAAATGGTGATCGAGCACCATTCAATTTTTGTATGAATATTAGATATTTATGCATTATAATATTTATTTTATCATGGTTATTTATTTATTAATATGGTATAACTCTTACTTTTATTTATATATTGTAAATCTAAAAGTTAGATTACTCTAAGAGTTAGAGATTTCGAGTTACACTCGAAACCTTATATGAATTTAGTAAAGACCCGAGAGTTACAACATATGGTGATATAGTTACAAGAGTTGCAAATGGTGTTGAGAAATATCACGCATTCTCTCGAATATAAATTATTCCTGGTATAGATATATTGACATTGGTCGGTCATTATATTGGTAAGACTATTGCATTGTCTATATATGTAATGGACATATGGTTTGTCTCAACAGACTGTGAGCTTAGCGGAAGTTCGTATAGAAATGCAGATATTCATTAGTTGAATGAGTATTGAACAAACTCATAAAAGATGACTACTAGATATTCCATAAAACTGTCAATAGTTGTCTTCTCGAGTTGAGTAGTTATTGTGGTCCTTTGACTTGAGACACCACGGTGGTCTTGTGAGTGATCCTCTATGACTGATACCATGCATGTCAGAGACCTTTCATGCTCTGACCACTGGATGTCTGTTAGGTATAGACCGATGCTCACGAAGATCGGTGTGTGTTAATATGAGGATTCGTCAGTCCATATGGTTGGATTATGTTTCCAGATATTTTTTCAGAGTATATTCCGGAAATCTTTTGGCCGAAAGTTCTTCGAAGAAATTGTTTCTTTGACATTATAAATAATATTGAAAAGAGTTTCGCATATATTATTTATTAATGGAATATAGTTTTGAAAAGTTAGTTTATATTGAGTAGATAAGGTTTTGATAGTATAACTATAACCTTACTCAATTGAAAACGGTAATGACGAAGGGATCATACATTAGCGTTTTAACCTCGACTTGTATGGTTCGACGTGTCGTGTTGTTTAGTCATGATTTGTAGGTGGACAGGCCTTCATGAAATATGTATACACATATATGAGATATTTATGTATATATATACGTAACAATCGAACGTGAGCCTAGAGAGTTCCATTATATTAAGTTTACTCGTTGAGCACTAGGGCGACCTCTCGTCAAATGTTGACAAAGTATTTTTTGGGTTTTTAGGATTAAATTGTTTAATCCGATAATTCATGAGATGAATTGAATTAATTAATTTTATATCAAGAGTTGATATAATTTTATTGTATAATAAATGTAAATTTGATTTACATTAAATTAGTAATTATTTTGTGAATTAATTTAATTGTTAAATTAATATACAAAATTAATTACTTAGCTTATACAATTAATTAATTAAAGTAACTTGGTTAAAGTAATTGTATTTTTTAGTTAAAATAACTAAATGATTCATAAAAGATAACGAAGTTAGTTTTATGCTAAAGTTGGTGAGATTAATTTTTTAACTATGGTTAAGTTGCTTTTTGAAACATGTGGTGTGGAGTAAAGATGCTTTTAAACCATGGTTTATTTTTAATTGGCTTGAGTTTGTTTTCTTTAATTAAATTTAATAAAAACAAAAAGCAAATGAATTTGGCTCATGATGATTATTGTTGAGAAAATTGTTGTGGATTTTTTGGATTAATTGGAAGTATGTAAGTGAGGAATTATGAGCATTGAAGTATATGATAATTGATATATAGTTGATATAGAAATTTTTGTATGCTTTGAGTAATTTTCAAGAGTTGGAAATTATGTAATATGCTTGGAATAATTTTGTAAGTGTTGGAAAATTATTTTGTGAGCTTGGATTAATTTTTCCAAGAGTTGGAAAATTAATTTATTGCTTGGAATGATTTATCAAGAGTTGATAAATGTTTTTTAAATGTGTTGAAAATTTTAATTATGCTTATGGTAATTTTTGATGTATGGAAAATTATTTTTTAATGCATTGAAAAATTTTAAGTTAAATATATATATATATATAATATATATATATATAATATAAAAAATTTTATTCGCTCGGGATTTCATCTCGGGCGCGTTCCGCTGCGTTCGACATTGTCGTTCCTCACTCAACAAGTGGTATCAGAGCGATACGTGCTTCTAATTGTTCATGTTCCTTACAATTTTTCTCAATGTTATAAAATGCCCATGCATACATTTAATTGTGAATTACATATTTTAGGCATTTTTGGACATGCATACATTTTATGTATTTGTATGCATTTGACTTTGGAAAAATCTCTACACTAGATTATTAAGTGTCATTATTTTAGTTGAAAACATGACATGGTCCGGCTTGTCTATACGGTGTTAGTGAAACCATTGTGATTATTCCCAATATTGCTAAAGTTTGAGGGATTAGTTATAATGTTTTGTACTATTCTGGTTAAGCATGAGATGAGTCAAATTTAAGAGAAAGTATTATCCAATATTGCTAAAGCGTGAGGTTAATATTAGTATCTTACTTTCGGCAATAGACAAGTTGATCTAAGAAATTGAACTATCCAATATTGCTAAAGCGTGAGGATGAGATTCGATTTATGACCGAATGTAAGAGTTGCATGAGATGCAATTGATAATAGTTGTCTACCTTCTCGAATTTACAAAAGTCAATATTGCTAAAGCGTGAGATTTGCGTAAATGTCAAGAAGGATATACTTTGCTTTGTGAGATTTAAGAGTTAAATTTCTGTATTCTTGTTTGTAGAGATTATAAAGAATATGTAAGACAATGCGAGGGCACTTTATAGAAAAAGTAAATCCATATTCTATTTAGTGTTTTTATCATGATATTTAAATATTAATTTCTGCTTTATTTTAACCTTGTGTAGACAGAATGTCTGTGTCGAACCCGCTTTCACATATACTTGATACGCATAAGCTCCAGGGTGTTGTTAACTATAATGTTTGGCTTATAAATCTCCGTATTCTTTGCCAAGCGGAGCAACTTGAATATGTTCTAGATCGTTCAATGCCGCAAGGGTTTCGGATGATGCTTTAGATGAAGAACGTGAGACGTTCAATAGATGGAAGGATGATGATCGGAAAGTCTGGTCATACATCTTGGGATCTATGGTGCCGGAACTACAGATGAAGTATATGCCGATGCCTGATTCTAGATCCATTTTGATGCATATGAAGTAATTATTCAGTGATCGACCACAGGTAGAGATGCATAGGGTGGCTGTTGAGATTTTTCATACTTTCCTCCCGGAGGGAAAACCTGTTAGCCCACATGTGATGAAGCTAATAGATTGTATTGAAGAGCTCGAAAGGATGGATATTCATATTGATAACCGCCTCGGGAATAGTGTGATTCTCGCATCTCTTCCTAAGTCTTTCAATGACCTTATCGTTAACTTTAACATGCATAAGATGCTTCCCACTTATTCTGAGTTGCAAAATATGTTGCTGACGGCTCAAGATGACATGAATAAGAATAGTTCCGCTTTCATGGTCACCGGTGCTTCTTCTTCTGGACCTTCTCAGGCTTCTCAAAAGCCGGCTGGGAAGAAACAGAAAAAGAAAAAGAAAGTTAAGGTAAAGGTAAAGGTAAAGGTCCAAAGGTTGCTTCTGTAGGGGTTTCTAAGCCAAAGGTGAAGTCAAATGTGGCAAAAGGAAAATGTTTCTTCTGCGACATTCTTGGACACTGGAAACGCAACTGTCTAAAATATTTAGCCTCTTTGAAGAAAGCTCCCTCAGGTATTTGCTTTCCTATTATTGACATTACACTTGCTTTTTTTTTCTAGTTCGACTTGGGTGTTAGACACTGCTTGTCCTCCTCATATCTGCAATTCGTTGCAGGATCTGAGGGAAACTAGAAGATTGAAGCCGAGAGAGATCCAGCTGCGAGTAGGGAATAAAGATTCTCTACAAGTTGAAGCAGTAGGAATTTTGTTTTTGAAACTCTCGGATGAATGTAATATTCGAATTAATAACTGTTATTTTGTGCCGAATATGATACGATAAATCATTTCGCTTCCTGTACTTGACAGCGAAGGATTTCATGTAAATATTAAAGATGGTCTTTTAAATTTATATGATAATATGAATGTTTTGCTTGTTTCATGTCCCATGGTTGATGGTCATTACATTCTTACCAAAAACCGTGATGTCTTTAATATAGAGAAATCTAAAAGGAAAAGATCGGGTGAAATAAATAACACATAACTTTAGCATATGAGATTAGGTCATATAGGCATAAAACGCCTAACCAAACTAGTTAATGATGGTGTGATATCGGATCTAACCATAGAACATTTACCAGTTTGTGAATATTGTATTCAAGGTAAAATGACCAAATCCTCATTTGGTAGTGTTGGACACCGTGCTAATGATTTATTGGAACTTGTTCATTCCGATGTATGTGGTCCTATAAATCATGCTGCCATTGGTGGGTTTCAATACTTTGTAACTTTTATCGATGATTTGTCACGATATGGTTATGTGTTTCTTATGAAACACAAATCGGAAACTTTTGAAAAGTTCAAAGAATACCGATTTGAAGTAGAGAAACAAACCGGAAAACTCTTGAAATGCCTTCGATCAGATCGGGGCGGTGAGTACATGAACAGTAAGTTCATGAGTTATTTAAAAGAGAATGGGATTCTCGCTCAGTATGCTCCTCCAGGCACTCCTCAACACAATGGTGTTTCGGAGAGGAGGAATCAAACTTTATAGATATGGCTCGATCGATGATAAGTTTTACTGATCTACCAATATACTTGTGGGGGCCATGCTCTAGACATTGCTGCTCATCTTCTGAACAAAGTTCCATCGAAAACCGTTCCGACCACTCCGTATGAGTTATATACTGGAAAGAAACCGAGTCTTAAGTATGTTAAGATTTGGGGATGTCCTGCCTATGTAAGAGTTGCACAACGGGATAAACTTGCACCTAGAGGGTACACGTATCGATTCATTGGATATCCTAAAAATTCCATGGGATATCAGTTCTATGATCCCGAGAACCGAAATGTGTTTGTTGCTCGAAATGCAACTTTCTTAGAAACATAATTTGTGTTAGAAAGTGCATATCATAGAATGATTGATCTTGATGAAGTCAATCAAAGTAACATTGAATCGACGGTAGAACCAGAAGTTCAGAAAGATGAGATACCTTTGACAAAACCACCTCGTAGGTCACAAAGGATATCGAGACCCCCTGTCAGGTACAGGACGACATCTGACGATGCCCTCGATGTTTTCTTAATCGACGAAAAAGAACCTTTAACCTACAAAGAGGGGATGTTAGACATCGATGCGGAGAAATGGCTGGAAACTATGAAATTCGAGATTGCCTCAATGCATGAGAATCAAGTCTGGGACTTGGTTCCGCTTCCCGACGGAATTGTTCCTATCGGTTGTAAATGGATTTACAAAAGGAAGCGGGGGCCCGATGGAAATGTTGAAATCTTTAAGGCCCGACTATTAGCAAAAGGATATACTCAGAAATCAAGTATTGATTATGAGGAAACCTTTTCTCCTGTAGCCATGTGTAGGACACAGAAATCGGCGACGCTATCCTGGGCTCGCGGCCCGGTCGGGATTACGGAGTAGCCCGCGGGGACTAAACTGGAGAAATAAATGAGTCGCCACCCAGCGTGAATTGGGAAATGATTTAAGGCCACACTCACCCCTCGCAAGGGAATACCGCAAATCGTTGGGTTCAGAATGGTCCCTTACTTATGTCAATTGTAATGAATGGATTTATGCAATAATATAACCAAGTCTTACGCAATATACATATGCAAGATTAACCAATATCTAAGTTTGCACACATAGGAGTAAACGAAATAAAAGCGAGCACGCAATCTCATGAATATATCAAATTGATAAATGCGAAAATATAAATAAATAATAACTGTAAATATTGAAGAGAGATAATTAAGTTCCTAACTTGAAAGAAATAACTAAAGAGGCAATCATGCATGGAAATAAATGTGAAGTGATGCGACACAGAAAAGAGATGAATAACAAGAATGAAAGAAAAGAGATGCGACCAAGATCAACATCTATATAGGACCTCGAATGCCCGATTGAACATACCTCGCATTCAATCAAACGTACTTCGTCCAACGCGGAAAAACATCATGGTAAAGGTAGCCCTTAGGCTTTTCATCCCTCAAACGGAGGACCTTTAATCCAACGTGATTTTCCCATGCGCATTACATTATCATTGCATAAATAAATAGCATGCGTAAAGTAAATGGGGGGAATAATGAACAATAGATGAACACAAGATTAGATAAAATGAAATATGTGTTGTTTCTCAAGCAGTACGTGGAGTTGTATCCCAAGTACAGACCGCACTATCGTCCATTCGGATTTGGCTACGGAATTTATGTATGGGTTTCAATCCGATATACCGCGAGAGATAGCACAAAATCATGCATCCGATAATAGTAACATACATGAACCAACAAGATGCACACGAAGAAAAAATAATAATTAACCGAAAAAAGATGAACGAAAGTAAACAAAGGGTGCCCTCAGGTCTTACCTTTTAAGTCGTTTCTTGGAAGTGTGTTACGTCGTCGTCGGAAGGCTTAATGCTCTGTAACGTTTCTGGTTCACTGGTTCAATATTTTCCTTCGTTGTTTCACTGTTTTGGGCTGCTGTTTCCTCTATTTTACTGTTGTTTTTTGTCACTATTTTTGCTTACTGTTTTCGATGATTTATGGACTGTTTTAGGGTGCAATTTTCGATGATTAAGGGGCTGTTTTGGGTTGCAGTTTTACGGTGATTTGGGGGTGTTCTGGGTTGCATTTTCGGTGATATAGAGGCTGCTTAAGGGTGCAGTTTTTCGATGATTTGGGGGTGTTTTAAGGGTGCAATTTACGGTGATTTGAGGGCTGTTCTGGGATGTTTTACTTACTATTTTAGGTTTGTTTTTGGGCACTGTTTGTGTTCGTTTTTGGGCTTATTTTTTGCTAGGATTCACAGCTTTGTTGTTGATAATTTATGTTGGTGGCTTAAGGCTTGTTTCTCACGGTTAGCTGCTGTTGAGTGAGGGCTAGATGTCGGTTAGTGGGGGGACTTGGTGACTGATGTACGTGTGTCTTGAGTGAGAGAGAGCTAGGTGAAGGTCTGTGTTTAGATTTTAGAGCTTGCCGTGTGTGAGTTGGATTAAGAAAAGGTGTGTACCGTTGTGGGGCACAGGAACTGGACGACGCATGCTGTTCCAGGCTCGCGGCCTGGTTGGGAGTACGGAATAGTCCGGGGGACTAAACCGGAGAATAATGGAGTCGCCACCTGGTTTGAATCAGGAAAATGAGATTTAAGGCCGCACTCACCCCTCGCAAGGGAAGACCTCAAACCGTTGGGTTCAGAATGGTCCCTTACTTATGTCACTTGTAATGAAAGGATTTATATAATAATTTAATCAAGCTCATGTAACACTTATTTCCAAGAGTGTCATGCTTCTAAGTTCACATACATACATCAACAAGTTCATATAAATTTACATGTAACACATATCCGAATTTGCATATAGCCTATTTGCATGTAATCTATGTCTCAATTTGCATACATAAGGATTATCATACGACAAGCATACAAGTTAATAAACACATTACACTCATACATGTGGGGAATACAGATGAACGACACCTACACAATCTTGCATAATGCATAGAAACAATTAGGTTCATCATACGAGGGAATAGCTACTAGGGACAATTATGTATGAAATCTGATGAAAATAACTCAGTTCAGTGGGTGCGTGTTCGTGTAGCGTTCGAGAACGCGTTCGAACAGAGCCAGACCTGAGGCATGAAACACTAAGAAGATGCGTGCACGTTCGCGTAGCGTTTGATAACGCGTTCGAATGGTAAATAGAAGGTTCGCGTTCGTATAGCGTTCGAGAATGTGTTCGAACGGAACCAGACCTGATGCATGATGGAACTAAGAAAGTGCGTGCGCATTCGCGTAGCGTTTGTAAACGCGTTTGAACGGTAAACAGAAGGTTCACGTTCGTATAGCGTTCGAGAACGTGTTCGAAAGGAACCAGACCTGATGCATGCAACACATTCATAGGCAAACAAATCCACAATGTGGGACCTTACGTATCCGATTGAACTAATCTCACATCCAACCGGATATACACCAACCGGCGCGGCAAAGCATCGTGGTAAAGGATTTTAACCCCTCCAAATAGGGGACCTTTATTCTGACTTACTAAGCCCATGCGCTCGATCACATCATGCATACAAAGAATAAAGAAACAATAATATCAAACTTAGTATGCCCGATTGAACGTATCTTGCATTCAACCGAACACACATCAACCGGCGTGACGAAGCATCATGGTAAAGGATTTTAACCCCTCCAAATAGGGGACCTTTAATCCGAATTACTAAGCCCATGCGCTCGATTGAATCATGCATACAAAGAATAAAGAAACAATAATATCAAACTTAGCATGCCCGATTGAACGTATCTTGCATTCAACCGAACACACATCAACAGGCGCGACGAAGCATCGTGGTAAAGGATTTTAACCCCTCCGTATAGGGGACCTTTCATCCAACTTACTAAGCCCATGCGCTCGATTGAATCATGAATACAAAAGTAACATACAGAATTCAAATAACAGAAAATAAATAAACCGAAGCAACATAAAACAAAAGAGGGCACCGTTTACTCAAGCGGTACGTGGAGTTGTATCCCGAGTACAGATCATACTACCGTCCATTCGGAATCGGCTATGAAATTTATGTCCGGGTTCCATCCGATATACCGCGAGAGTTGACACATCTTTTATTTTATTCCAACTCCACAACATACAATATTTCATGATACATGCATATTTATTTACTCAAGGGCCACAACATGCACTTTAGCATAACAATCATGCGAACAATACTCAATAAATAATGAAAATAAAACAGAAAATGAATGTGGAAAAATACCCTCAGGTCTAACCTTTTTTGCCGACTTTCAGGCGTGCGTTTCACGGACGTTGGAAGGGTAAAGCTCCTCAACTTCTCCGGTTCACTGGTTTAGCGTCCTAGCTCACTGTTTTGCTATTTTGCTTGCTGTTCGGCCTCCGTTCTGCTGCTGTTCGGCCTCTGTTTTGCTGCTGTTTCCTCTGTATTTTCTGCTCACTATTCAGGTCACTGTTTTGACGTTTCAACGGACTATTTTGAGTGTTTTTAGAGGTTCAAGGGCTGTGTTTTTCTGTTGTTTAAGGAGGCTTAGAGTGTAGTTTTTTTATGTTACTGTTTTAAGGATTTTAGGGAATGTATGGGGCTATATTTTTTGGTGATCTAGCGTGTTTATCGGGGTGTAATTTTTGGTAATGGAGGGTTGCTGTATGGGGCTGGTTTCGGCTTGGTGAGTGGAGGAGATGAAGAGAATTATTCTTTACTTGTTATGGTGCTATTGTCGTAAATTGTCAAAGATTGGAGATCGTTGGGCGTGAACTATATGTGTATGAGCTAGGGCCATCATGTCTTGGTTATTGGTTGTTTATATAGAGAATGGCTAGGGCTTGACCTTGTCTCACAAGGAAGGATTTGATTTTGTGTTGAGCAAGGAAAGTCAAAGATTGAGGGGGGATAAACTTGGTTTAGATTAGGAATACAATATCTTTAATTTGTTATAATTGATTTTAATTAGGCATGACATCTTTTTAATTTAGTATGTGATTTGTTTAGTTAGGAAGTTAATATATTTGATTTCTCTTAATTAGGTATGATTATATTATGTTTTATTTAATTGGTAAATGGCTTAAAATATTTTATTTAATTCAAATACATTATCTAATTAATATTTAATCTAATATTTTATTTAATATTTAATTTAATTTCCCATGTGTTTTAAATGTGTTTTATGGGCTTTGGTGGGCTAATTGGGCTGGGGTGTGAGGCTAGCAGCAAAACCAGAAATACCGACGCCGTTCGAACGCCAATTCGAACGCTACACGAACGCCCGTAATCTGCCTGACGTTCGAACGAAGTAACGAACGCAGCACTAACGAAGATAGTGAACTTGCAAAATGAATCTGATGACGTACTTATTCTGAATTTCCCCTTCCGACCTCCGTTTCCTGCAATATCCTTAGCTAAAAAGGTAGTGCCTCCAACTAAGACTCATCATCGGGTTTCACATGCTAAAATGCAATGCCTACAGTCGCCCCCACTTTGATGGGACTTGTGCAGTGTGTGACTTTGAACAATCCTATCAAAGTTATGAAATGTATTTTCACTTACCTGGCTCGTCTACTGCCTCGAGCTGAGTTGGTGCTGCAGTGGACCTCGATCCTGGGACGCATCCCAATAACTGCAACCGACAACGGGGGCACCTCGACCCAACACCGCTGACAATAGGGACCTCGCCCTCGAACTGATGATGTAGTGGGCACCTCGACCCTGAACTACATCTGACAACGGGGGCACCTCGACCCTAGGCACCTCGACCCAACACCGCTGACAATAGGGGCCTCGCCCTCGAACTGATGATGTAGTGGGCACCTCGACCCTGGGCACCTCGACCCAACACCGCTGACAATAGGGACCTCGCCCTCGAACTGATGATGTAGTGGGCACCTCGACCCTGGGCACCTCGACCCGGAACTACAACTGACAACGGGGGCACCTCGACCCAACACCGCTGACAATAGAGACCTCGCCCTCGAACTGATGATGTAGTAGGCCCTCGACCCTGGGATGCATCCCGGAACTGCAACTGTCAACAGGGGTACCTCGACCTTGGGAAGCATCCCAGAACTGCTGACGATGTGGGCCTCGCCCTCAAGCTGATATGGGCCTCACCCCCAAGCCGACATGATATGGGCCTCGCCCCCAAGCTGATATGGGCCTCGCCCCTTGGGACTCATCCCTAAAAACTAAAATTGCGCTGACGCTGCTTGGCTCATTTCTGCCGCTTTCTCCTTTCTTCGAACCTGCGAACACAAAACAAAAACAAACACGAAGAGAATGCAATGTTACGTGTATGCATGAATGATTTTCTTATTCCGTTGGGTTAGGTCTTCTGCAAATTCTCGTGGTGACTGCTCGGTCTTCTCTCCCTCAGGCAAAGTATTGTTTCAATCTGTCTACGTTGATCGGCTCGGTGAACTCGTTCCCCTCCAAGTCTGATAGCTTCACTACTCCATTTCCCATTACCTTATGCACTATGTAAGGTCCTTCCTAGTTAGGTCTGAATTTTCCTCTCAGATTTGTCGTCGACGGCCTCGACTGCTTAAGTACCAAATCACCCTTTCAAAATCACATACTGGGAAGCCAACTTCTGAATGGCTATTATGTCTTTTCTGCCCGCCCCTTCCGGGAGTTCACCATGTTCCAAATACCTCTGAATGTCATAATACCAAGGTTTACCATCGTCGACCTCAACTTCCAGAATTCTTTCTACCTCATAAACAGGTCTGCTTGCTGTTGTCAGTATCAATGGTCTCATCACTAACTTTTCTGGATTTTTCCAAGTTGCTGCAAGTGTAGCCAATGCATCTGCCATCTGATTCTCTTCTCTCGGTAAGTGCTGAAACTTACACTCGGGGATAACCTGTGCCAACTTTCTGAGGTGAAAAAGGTAAGGTTTCAACCGTTCTTCTTTCAATTCCCATTCTCCTCGCATCTGCTGGACTACCAACATAGAATCTCCAAAGACTTCCACACTCCCGGCCTTCAAGGCTATCAATGCTGTCAAACCAAAAGCACATGCTTCATACTCGGCCATGTTATTAGTCACTCTGAATGTCAACCTCTTGGCTAAAGGCAAAGTCTCTCCCTTGGGGGTCACTATCACGATCCCAATTCCGGCTCCCTTGTAATTCACTGCTCCGTCAAAATACATCTTCCATCTCTGAACTGTTATTGCTTGGATCTCTTCATCTGGAAATTCAAACTTATACTGATCCCCCTCAATAGGTTGCAATGCCAGAAACTCTGCTACTGCTCGCCCTTTGATCACTTTGGAGGTGAGATACTCAATGTCAAACTCTGTCAGCAATACCAACCATCTGCCCAATTTTCCCACTAGTGAAGGCACCGAATGAAGATACTTTAGAGGATTTTCCTTTGCCACTACCTGGATCTTGTATGACTGGAAGTAATGTCGCAACTTTCTGGAAGCCCATACCACGGCAAGACAGATCTTCTCTACTTCTTGATACCGAGCCTCATACGGGAGCATCTTCTTACTCAGATAATAGACTGCATGTTCTACCCTTGTCTCATCAGCCTGTACCATCATTGCCCCCAGTGCTTCTGATTCTATAGCCAAATACAATATCAAAGGTGTGCCCGGTCTCGGAGGTTTCAATACAGGAGGCTTTACCAAGTACTCTCTGATCTTGTCGAAGGTTGTCTGACACTATTCATTTCATCTCACTGGCTGTTCTTTTCTCAATAGTTTGAAGATAGGCTCACATACTGATGTCAACTTGGCAATGAACCGACTGATGTACTGAATCTTTCCCAAGAATACTCTGACTTCTTTTTTTGTCTTCGGTGCATGCATTTCTGTTATTGCCTTGATCTTCTCGGAGTCTACCTCTATTCCGCCCATTCCCACTGTATGACCAAGCAATTTCCCTGATGTCACCCCAAACACACATTTCTTGGGATTAAGCCGCAGGTTGTATCTGTCAACTCTCTGAAGGAACCTTTCCAGTGCTTCAATATGCCCAACTCTTGTCTCTGATTTCACCATCATGTCATCCACATACACTTCAATCTCTTTGTGCATCAAGTCGTGGAATAGTGTAGTGGCCATCCGCTGATAAGTGGCCCCCGCATTCTTAATCCCAAATGGCATAACCTTGTAACAATAAGTACCCCACTCAGTAACAAATGCGGTCTTATGTTTGTCTTCCTCAGCCATGAGAACCTGATTGTAACCTGAAAATCCATCTGCAAATGAATACATAGCAGATAAAGCCGCACTATCAACCAGAACATCTATATGCGGCAGAGGAAAATCATATTTCGGACAAGCCTTGTTGAGATCTCTGTAGTCTACACACATTCTGACCTTCCCGTCTTTCTTTGGCACCGGCACTATATTAGCCAACCACTCAGGATACTTTACTACTTTCAGGAACCCCACATCTATCTGTTTCTTAACTTCCTCTCTGACTTTCTCAGCCCATTCCGGTCTCATCCGTCAGAGTTTCTTTTTTACTGGCCTCATATTCGGGTAAGTTGGTATTGTGTGTTGGGCAATGTTTCTATCTACCCCAGGCATGTCCTCATAGGACCAAGCAAACACTTTGGCATATCTGACCAACACTTCTTCTAGTTTCTCCCTCTCTTCGGAGGTTACTTCACTTGCAATCAGAATTTCCTTGGGGTTCTTAAGTGTACCCAAGTTAAATGCGGTAGTTCTGGCTGAACTGATGTCAAGTATGCTTGATTCGTGCAGAGTAAATGGAAATGACTCAGGCAAGTAAGCAAAAGAAATGTCTTTATTATTGGATAATGCGGAAGTACATTCAAACAAATCAGGAAGGTAAATGTCTTCATCATCTATAGAAACTTCTTCCTCTGCAATCAGGTCTTCCTCAGGCTTTTCGTCCTCTCCCAGAGTCAGGCTCTCCAACTTCATCAGTTCTTCCTCCCAATTCTCTTCTTCTTTCTTCACAATTTCTTCAACTATCAGCTTCTTACCCAACATATCCTGGAAGATCTCAAACCCATGTACCACAATTCCATTAACTTCCACATGTTCAGGCTCCCCTTGATATCCTGAAGCTTTCACAAAACATTCCATCAGTTTCAGGCCCTTTTTCTTGACCTTTGGCTTTTCTTCATCAGACTTGTACCCCAAACCCTTCCGAGTAGTCTGTCCTCTGAAATATGGTAATTTTGAACCTTTACCCGGCTCAAACTTCATTTTATCCATAATCATAGCCACCCTAGGATCCACCCACTCCTCAAAAGTAGCTGACACCTGAAACCTCGTGAAAGGTTGTATCTCCAAGGCAGCCACGTCATTATCTAATTCAGCCCGGATAGTAACAACTTCTCCCTCATACAGGAACTTGATCATCTGATGTAAAGTGGAAGGCACGCCCCCAAGTTTGTGAAACCAAGGCCTTCCCAACAATAAGGCGAAAGTAGCCGGGATGTCCAGTACTGTGAACTCAACCTCATCTTCAATCGGTCATACCTTGACCATAGCCACAAAGGTACCCTCGACTCCCATTTTGCTGTCATCATAAGCCTTAATAGTCATGCTGGAGGGGTCCAAGTCTGTTGCTTTCATACCCAATCTCGCCAGAATTTTCAGCGGGCACACATTGATGGACGAACCATCATCCACCATCACATATGAAGTTCTCTTGCCCCTCACCTCGGCCCTGATAAATAGAGGCCTGTTATGATTTCTCCCCTCTGCTGGGAGTTCATCCTCAGAAAAAGATATATGCAAAGCTTCTTTCTGAACCGACCCAACAAACATTGCAGGGTTGGCGTCTTCCGGTACCATAATCTTGCTCAAGGCCTCAACCATGGCTTGCCTATGCTCCCGAGATGCACATAACAGTTCCCAGATACTCACTTGTGCTCTAGTCTTCCTCAATTTCCTCAGCACTATATCCCCCTCAGTATTTTCTGCAGTCTCAACCACTTCTCTACCATCTGTCAAAACTTCTTTATCCTTATCTGCCCCATCATTGTAAAAACGACCACTGCGCGTCATTCCCCTTACTTCTTCCTCATCACTGCTAGAGAAATCAAGCCAAAAGTTTTTTCCCTGCTCAGTCTCATCTTCACTAGTACTATCCCAGATTCCCAGGCAAAAGGCTTGAGGGTGAAAGGATTTTAGGACAAGGTCTTCTGGGAGGCCAGAATTGATCATATAGGCTGGTGGTGGTACGGCACGGTAATTGGGTACGGGGTTTCTGTGTGTGTCAGGCTGTTCTGTTTCTGGGTCAGGTATTTTCTTGGAATCTATCAGGTCTTGGATTTCATGGCGGAGTCGAGCGTAATTGTCAGTGTCATGGCCCTTTTGTTGGTGAAAGTGATAGTAAAGGCTTAGGTTATAATGTGATGGTAGGGGATTGGGTAATGGTTTGGCTTCCAAGGGTTTTAAGAGCCCTTGCATCTTTAATTTCTCTAGCACCTTGGACAGGGGCCTTCCCAAGTTGGAAAACCACCGGTTCTGGATAGCGGCAATCTCAGTAGAAACGGGCTTTGTTCCCGATGTTCCCCCAATGGGCCTCCTGTTTAGATCATAGAATTTTCTATTCTCGGCCTCTTCTTCTTCAATATCCATGACAGTTTCCCTCAACTGCCGAAAGTCTGCAATCATGCAGGTCATCCTCCTCAACTTGCTGTAAATGGAGGGCTTGGTGCCCTTGATAATCATCTTAATCTGATCCATCTCCGAAGGCCTAGTCTGTATCTTCAACAACTGACCCCTTCATCGGTCCACATACTCCATAAAACTCTCCTCCGATTTCTGCTTAACAATCTCCAGATCACGGAGTGACAGATCGATCTATAGGTCAGTGACATACTGCTTCAGGAAGGCATCAGCCAACTCCCTCCAATCTGCATTCACTTTATTCTCTAAATTGTGGTACCACACCACGGGAGCTCCCTCGAGCGACATTCCAAACATTTTCTGCACTTGGCGCTGAGATAACCAATTGAACTCATGACTGATACAAACTGCCGGAGATGCACCCTTGGATCCCCATTCCCGTTAAACTTAGCCATATCAGGCATCTTGAACTGTGTCGGCAACTGTTCCTCGAAAGTCAGTGTGTCATAATCCAGCAAATGCTCATTATTACCCCTCATCTTGCGGGTAACTGACTCAACCTGATCCCGAAGTTTCTGTAACTCTGCCTGAGACCCAGATACTCTGCCTGCTGCGTACTCTGCCATATCATCATCAAAAGTGGGGATATCATCCCCCAATTGTTCGGAGGTTCCTCTTGCCTTACATCCCCGGAATTAACCCCAGCACGAGACCCGGCTATACCAGCCACAGCAGTAGTCAATGCTTGCAACTGTTCAGTGACTTTGGTGAGACTGTTCTCTAACTGATCCATAAGGGATACCTCATTACCGGATTCACTAATGATTGTTACTGTTCTTTTAATGAGCCTTGTCCCTTCTCTAACCCAAACGGTATCTATGATGTCTTTTTTGAGACATAGTGGGTGTTAACATGATATATGTATGCATGAGATGCAGGTAACATATATAACATACTAAATTAATTAAAATTTTCAAACAAATCGGGCCGTTATCATTTTAGAAGCTTTCGTGCTAATTGTTATAGGAGTGAACTCATCCCAGTTTAAATGGCCCAACGAGTTCACATCTCATGACAAAGAGCCCAATTAAATCCAAATGGTAACGTTCCGAACACAAGCACAAAGTGGCCCATCAACACTTAGAAGCCTTTGGCCCAACCGTCATAAAATACGTTCTTGTCCCAGTTTAAATGGCCCAACAAGCCCATATCTCATGACAAATGGTCCAAATGGATCCAAACCATGATGTTCCCAAACACAAGCATAAAATATAATGCAAACATAAAGTAATAATTTCTACGGAATGGCCCATCAACATTTCAGAAGCTTTGGGCCCAATGGTCATAAGGTACGAACTCGCCCCAGTTTAAATGGCCCAGCAAGTCCGCATTTCTGACAATGGTCCAACTGCATCCAAATGAGGATGGTCCACAAGCTCATACTCAAGGAAATAATTGTTACTTGAACCATACAATCCCGGTCTATGGGAGGGTTCGCAGGAGTGTAGACAAAGGCTCTCATCGGCGAAGGATGGCCCACAACTAGGTCTCCCCAATCAAGGGTTCAAGCAACCAAGTGAGCGCACCCTTTTTTATACACTAAGGTACGTGCCAATGAGCTATGGTGTGTGACTGACTGTCAAATGGATTTCTCGTTGTAGATTCCCTAGAGGGAAGGTGGAGCGTGGCTCACTTAAATACCCAAGCCTCTTAGGCTCTTATCGCTTGGTGTTAGGAATAAACAACGAGTCCTCCAAATTAGTCCATCACAATAGGCTACGAGTAGATGGCTATATAGGTGCCTTCACAGCTTTTCCTTCTAGAAAGGTAGTGAATGAAGGAAGACACCAAACCATTACCTAGCCTTAAAATACCTTTGATTAAACCCCCATTTTATCGACTATAGACACGGTCAATTAAAACATAAATCCAAACATTACAAGACAATATTTCGGGGCCGATTCTATATCCCAGTGGAGTCGCCAGTCTGTGGGACACAGGAACTGGACGACGCATGCTGTTCCAGGCTCGCAGCCTGGTTGGGAGTATGGAATAGTCTGGGGGACTAAACCAAAGAATAATGGAGTCACCACCTGGTGTGAACCAGGAAAATGAGATTTCAGGCCGCACTCACCCCTCGCAAGGGAAGACCTCAAACCGTTGGGTTCGGAATGGTCCCTTACTTATGTCACTTGTAATGAAAGGATTATATAATAATTTAATCAAGCTCAAGTAACACTTATTTCCAAGAGTGTCATGCTTCTAAGTTCACATACATACATCAACAAGTTCATCTAAATTTACATGTAACACATATCCGAATTTGCATACAGCCTATTTGCATGTAATCTATGTTTCAATTTGCATACATAAGGATTATCATACGGCAAGCATACAAGTTAATAAACACATTACACTAATACATGTGGGGAATATAGATGAACGACACCTACACAATCTTGCATAATGCATAGAAACAATCAGGTTCATCATACGAGGGAATAGCTATTATGTACGAAATCTGATGAAAATAACTCAGTTCAGTGGGTGCGCGTTCGTGTAGCGTTCAAGAACACGTTTGAACGGATCCAGACCTGATGCATGAAACACTAAGAAGATGCGTGCATATTCGCGCAGCGTTTGATAACGCGTTCGAACGGTAAACAGAAGGTTCACGTTCGTAAAGCGTTCGAGAACGTGTTCGAACGGAACCAGACCTGAGGTTTGATGGAATTAAGAAAGTGCGTGCGCGTTCGCGTAGCGTTTGTAAACGCGTTCGAACGGTAAACAGAAGGTTCGCATTTGTATAGCGTTCGAGAATGCGTTCAAACCGAACCAGACCTGATGCATGATGGAACTAAGAAAGTGCGTGCGCATTCACGTAGCATTTGTAAACGCGTTCGAACGGTAAACAGAAGGTTCACGTTCGTAAAGCGTTCGAGAACATGTTCGAACGGAACCAGACCTGATGCATGATGGAACTAAGAAAGTGCGTGCGTGTTCGCGTAGCGTTTGTAAATGCGTTCGAACGGTAAACAGAAGGTTCGCGTTCATATAGCGTTCGAGAACGCGTTCGAACGGAACCAGACCTGATGCATGCAACACATTCATAGGCAAACAAATCCACAATATGGGACCTTACGTATCCGATTGAACTCATCTCACATCTAACTGGATATACACCAACCGACGCGGCAAAGCATCGTGGTAAAGGATTTTAACCCCTCCAAATAGGGGACCTTTAATCCGACTTACTAAGCCCATGTGCTCGATCGCATCATGCATACAAAGAATAAAGAAACAATAATATCAAACTTAGTATGCCCGATTGAACGTATCTTGCATTCAACCGAACACACATCAACCGGCGCGATGAAGCATCGTGGTAAAGGATCCAAATAGGGGACCTTTAATCCGACTTACTAAGCCCATGCGCTCGATTGAATCATGCATACAAAGAATAAAGAAACAATAATATCAAACTTAGTATGTCCGATTGAACGTATCTTGCATTCAACCGAACACACATCAACCGGCGCGATGAAGCATCGTGGTAAATGATTTTAACCCCTCCAAATAGGGGACCTTTAATTCGACTTACTAAGCCCATGCGCTCGATTGAATCATGCATACAAAGAATAAAGAAAGAAACAATAATATCAACTTAGTATGCCCGATTGAACGTATCTTGCATTCAATCGAACACACATCAACCGACGCGACGAAGCATCGTGGTAAAGGATTTTAACCCCTCCGCATAGGGGACCTTTCATCCGACTTACTAAGCCCATGCGCTCGATTGAATCATGCATACAAAAGTAACATACAGAATTCAAATAACAGAAAATAAATAAACTAAAGCAACATAAAACAAAAGATGGCGCCGTTTACTTAAGCGGTACGTGGAGTTGTATCCCGAGTACAGATCATATTACCGTCCATTCGGAATCGGCTATGAAATTTATGTCCGGGTTTCCATCCGATATACCGCGAGAGTTGACACATCTTTTATTTTATTCCAAGTCCACAACATACAATATTTCATGATACATGCATATTTATCTACTCAAGGACCACAACATGCACTTTAGCATAACAATCATGCGAACAATACTCAATAAATAATGAAAATAAAACAGAAAACAAATGTGGAAAAATACCCTCAGGTCTAACCTTTTTTTTGCCGACTTTTAGGCTTGCGTTTCACAGACGTCGGAAGGGTAAAGCTCCTCAACTTCTCCGGTTCACTGGTTTAGCGTCCTAGCTCACTGTTTTGCTGTTTTGCTTGCTGTTCGGCCTCCGTTCTACTGCTGTTCGGCCTCTGTTTCCTATGTATTTTCTGCTCACTGTTTTGACGTTTCAACGGACTATTTTGAGTGTTTTTAGAGGTTCAAGGGCTGTGTTTTTCGGTTGTTTAAGGAGGCTTAGAGTGCAGTTTTTTTATGTTACTGTTTTAAGGATTTTAGGGACTGTTTGGGGCTATATTTTTTGGTGATCTAGGGTGTTTATCGGGGTGTAATTTTCGGTAATGGAGGGCTACTGTATGGGGCTGGTTTCGGCTTGGTGAGTGGAGGAGATGAAGAGAATTATTCTTTACTTGTTATGGTGCTATTGTCGTAAATTGTCAGAGATTGGATATCGTTGGGCGTGAACTATATGTGTATGAGCTAGGGCCATCATGTCTTGGTTAGGGGTTGTTTATATAGAGAATGGCTAGGGCTTCACCTTGTCTCACAAGGAAGGGATTTGATTTTGTGTTGAGCAAGGAAAGTCAAAGATTGAGGGGGGACAAACTTGGTTTAGATTAGGAATACAATATCTTTAATTTGTTATAATTGATTTTAATTAGGCATGACATCTTTTTAATTTAGTATGTGATTTGTTTAGTTAGGAAGTTAATATATTTGATTTGTCTTAATTAGGTATGATTATATTATGTTTTATTTAATTGGTAAATGGCTTAAAATATTTTATTTAATTCAAATACATTATCTAATTAATATTTAATCTAATATTTTATTTAATATTTAATTTAATTTCCCATGTGTTGTAAATGTGTTTTATGGGCTTTGGTGGGCTAATTGGGCTGGGGTGTGAGGCTAGCAGCAAAACCAGAAATACCGACGCCGTTCGAACACCCATTCGAACGCTACACGAACGCCCGCAATCTGCCTGACGTTCGAACGAAGTAACGAACGCAGCACTAACGAAGACAGTGAACTTGCGAAATGAATCTGATGACGTACTGTTGGATAATATGACCCATAGCGTCACTATTTGCACAGAACATTGTGTTGCTGTAGCAAAATTAACTATGTAACAAGGAAATTGCACTCTCGTCATTTGTGATTAGATCACCATAGATATATAAATGAAGAGAGGTCCCTATGATTAGTTCCTGGATTGAGATGATATGAGACAGTATCAGTCCACGAAGGATTAATCATTAAATATCCCTAGCCGTAGTATTATCGAGACTGGACATCAATAATGCGGAATAGGCTAGTATTGCACTTGTGCGCGTTGTGAGGGCACAACGGCATAGTTCTCATATATATAAGTATTGGATACTTGTGCAAGTGCGATAGGAGGTCGTGTTTCACCGATGGTACGGGAAACAGCTTCGCTCTGGATAGACCCTTCGGAATCCCATTGGTATTATGACTAGGTGTCTATGGGAGGCCGAAATCAAGGTAGGTGTGTATAGTCTTAACCTGAGACTTGCATCGCTAATACTTACGACAATCGGTAAACTTTGGTTTTGGTGGTTGGGGGATCTTAACTGGTTCTGTGTTCACCTCTTCTGGGTTTATCAGGAATCGTAGTGTATTGGATGTGATGTCGAGACGGAAGTATCACTCCAGTCATAGTGGAGATGATGTCACGCAGGATACGGTATTAGTGCTCTTAAGTGATGCGCATCCAATCGTGATATTATGACCAGGTCATGAATATCCGATTATAGAGACTAGTTACCAGACATCCGATATGTGTTTCGGACGGGGCAGACACTTATCCAGCCCTAGCACGTGATTATCCGATACTGGGCCGATATGCACAATACAATTGTATACTACGCTTGATACAGATCTTTGATATTCTTTGATGAATATGTCCGGAGAACTTGGGAAGACTTGGTGCTTTGCTAGGAGTCGACCTTGTCTCGTAAATCGGTAGAACGTAGTACTTGGTACGTACGTGATTCGAATACTCCGACGATCGTATTTACTGCCAGATTATCCGGGGATCTCATTGGTCGCTTCCCGATAATCCACCGATGACGCACAACTCGCACTCTTGAATAATCTGGGATTATAATAGAAGAGAGAGAAAATTAATCTAGGATTAATTACGGAGATATTTTATCCAGGATAAAATATCGTCTAGAGAGAGATAACGATTAATTTGGAATTAATCGGTAAATTAATATATTCGATATATTAAACGAAATTAGATTTCGACGCGGAATTAAAATTAGATTTTAATTCGGGCAAACGAGTTAATTTAGAATTAATTCGTTAGCGACGTAAATAATAATTTCGCTAGGTGCAATTATTTATTTAAATTCGATTTAATTAACGTCGCGACGTAAGTTCGGTATTTCAGAAATATCGAACCCGAACGCGTGAGTGCACGTGGGCCCACTTTCATTTGGAAACGTGTGGGGCCCACATGACACATGTCATATTATGCATTATTTAATTCTAATGCATTGCATGGTGATAGTGTACAATACACTCAATGGTTTTGCATGGAGTTTGAGTGTTTGACACTCTAAGCCATTGCATGATTTGTGTCATAAGTTTATTATTAATTTAATAAACATTATGGCATAAATATAAATTGATTTTTGGTAACAAAATTCAATTAACACAATTTGATCTCTCTCAAACTCTCTCTTCTCCTCACGCCAAACACACTAAAAGTGGACTGTTTTATGACTGGTTTGGGCGTGACATTAGGGGAGCAAGGGTTGGGTTTTCATGGTGAAAACCGCAAGTGCTAGCACACTACGAGTCTTGCGAAGGTGGTAGGGAGGTTCACCCATGAGGCGGGACTCATCCGACGGAGTTTGGAGCTTCGTTTTGAGACCCGAAACTGCCAAGACAATGGACAGTGGACTGTTGCAGTGGCGTGAGCAAGGCAGTGCGTTTTTGGGCTTCATTCGTCTTCAAATCGACTCAACCGATCGATGTGAGTATTCCGCTACCTCCGTTGATGTATTCACGCATGTTTTCATGTCTTGATTTGATCTTGGGACGTTAGAAAAACTCAACAATGGCATCAAGAGCTAATGTTGCAAGCATGAAATTTGTAGGGTTTAAAATTTGGGTAAATGTTTGTTGAGCATGATTTGAATAAATTGATTGTTTAAGTATGCTTATAACATGTTTAATTTCATTTTGGTTGGACCAATTTGTTGAAAAATGATTTGGAATTATTTTCCCCAAATAGATGACCTTGGCCGAATGTGTATTGATTATTGGAGTTCTTGGAATTTTTCATTTTAATTCATTGGATGAGTTATAATGATAAAGGATGATGTTAATTTGAAGTCAATTTGATTGAATTGAGTTGAACAAAAATCCCCAAAATCTTACCTTGGCCGAATGGATATGCCCTAATGTTGTCTTGGTAAATTTTGATTTTGAATATTGGATGTATTGGAAATCAAATTGGATGATGATTTAATGTCGATATGCGGATTAATTGGATTGAAACCGAATTAGACATGAAATCACTCCCTTGGCCGAGACCTTTAAGCATGTAAATGGGTTTTGATTTTCATTATGTGTGTTTGACATGTAATAATGAATTAAGTATGATTAATTGGACTAATTTAGTTTTTTGGAAATGTTGATTTAGTCGATTAATCATGTAATGCACTTTTGGTAATTAAATTGTGAAAATTGGATTTTTGGATTTAATTAATTGGGCCTAATTTTGGAAATTAGATTTAAATTGTAATTGGGCCTATTGGGCTTGATTTATCAAGTTTGGTTTAGGCCAATGGATTGGATCCAATTGGGCCCAAAACCTTAACCATAAAGCCCAAATGCGACTAATGAACCTTTAATGTTCAATTGGGCCTAATGGGCCAAGATTGATTTATGGGCTTATGGGGTAAATCCCGGATTGGACTTTGGTTATCGGTTTGACCCGAGTTGACCAAAAGTCCACGCCTTAAGAAATCAATCAAAAGCCCATTGGACTTAATTGAATTGACGTTGGACGTTAATCGGTCTTTGAGACGCGTTACGATTAGATTTGGAATTTAAATCGTAAAAGGTTTATTAAATAAAAGTGTAATATTTAATTTGGAATTGAATAGTGAATTAGTATTAAATATGTTAAATTGGATTAATTATGTAGTTTAATTTAATTCATGAATTCGTACTTTGAGTACTTATTCGCAAAATCGAGTTTGACTCGATCAAAATCAAATCGTTGTTTGAACATTGGATGATCACTTAATTATCAGATTAATTAATTTGATTAGATTGATTGATAGCATGCTTATGTGTGTGAATATGTGGTTGTGTTGAATGAATAATGTATATCGGATGGATATTAGATGGGTGGGCAATTTTAGAAATTGTTGTAATAAATTCGATTTATTAAATTGGACCTGTGCGTGTCCAGCCTTATCACCTTCTTTCTCTTTGTATTCTCTTCTCACCTATTCCCCTCTATGTATATGAGGTTTCTTTAGAAGTGTAGTGTAACGGGTAGAAGTAGTACAAGTGCTAGCTTGAGTGAGAAAGGGAGAGATTTGATCTAGGATCAATGTGTAAAGTATCCATCCGCATATCATTATTATTTTATTTCATACTCGCTTTATTATGTATTTAGAATGCATGTTTAAGGGTGTATGATGATGAGACCTAACAAAGATAATTAAATTGGTAGCCAATTTGCACGCGAAAATCCCTCAATCTATATTAAGCAAATATCCTTCCATTGAATGATTCTTGTTCAAGATCCGAAGTTGGCATTGGTTTTTATTGGCCAAAGTCAAGACCTTTGTCAATCAAGGATGTACTTGAATCATGAGAGTTTTGTTGCATATCGGTGTCTTGTCCAAATCGTGATTTTTATTGGCCAAAGTCAAGATCATTTTTGTCCAATGACATTGATTACGAACTTTCCTCGTCAATGGGTCCCGCTTAACTGGAATCATTAGGTTTGTTTTTGGCCAAAGCCAAGGCCTAGATGATTCGGAGGATAGGGTTAGGAAAATGTAATGGATACATTGACATTATACATATGTTTGACTTGAATGTCCACCTAACCGGATCTAGGAATGGATGAGATCCAATTGATCATAGAGATCTACCTAAGTTAAATAGCATACAGCTTTTATTGGCCAAAGTCAAGGTTGTGTGTTATTTAATAGGATCCTAGCCCACTAGGAAACACGGTTTCCCGAGTACTCCACAGAGGGTTAGAGGCTCGACGAAAAATAGTGGGAGGCAAGTATTGAATTTGCAACATTCGTTCGAATACTCGCTAAACACGCTCATTTATATTTTTCTCGTCACATTAATCAAAAGTATTAGTTGGACTAATATTTATATGTTGTTTTAAAATAAATATATATATAGTTGGACTATATACAAACTTATTCAATATATAGTTGATTTTATAATTGGATTATAGTAATCAATATAATTGAATTAAAATGATAGTTGATTTTATAATTGGATTATAGTAATCAATATTAAAATTATAGTTGATTAAATAATTGGATTATTGTAATCATTATAATAAATAGTACTTATTAAATTGATTAAATAGTTGGACTATTGAAATCAAGAAAGAATAGAAAAAGATGAATATTTAAAATATATAATCCTTGGGTTAAATGTTTTAAATGATTTAATTTTCAATTGGGAATTAATAATAGGTTAATTTATTTGATAAAATAACTTATTATGACTAAGCCCATTATTAAGCAAATAGTAGAGCATAAATCTTTGGAAGATTTATGTGATGATGACTTTAGTGCTTAATTAATATACTTACAATAAATCTATCTTTAGATTAAAAGTATTAAGTTGCAATTAATTGACTATTCTAGTGAGAGAAAAGTCAAAGTTTGCAATTGGGCATGTAGCACAAGGTGCACATCGTTTCGATATTTCGAAACCCAAGGTTAGGCCAAAGGTTTGTGAAATATTGAAAGGATAATTGACATATCCCAAAGTGACTACCATTTGGATATGGAAGACACGAAGGAATTAAAGATAGGGCGAGGCTCTAACTTTAAAAATATTTGTCAAAGTTATGTTTACTACTAGTATTGAAATTGGATTTTAAATACTTAGTGTGGTACATAATACATATATGTATTGACGTTCAGAATCCGCTGTGAGCTGGATACTGGCTTCAAGCCGAGATATCTCTGCGAATTGGAAACGGGACGAAAGTCGCTGTTTCGACCGTAGATACCTAAGTTTAGGAACTACCCTTTGGGTATGTACTTAAATTAGGAAATGTTATAATGTAACTAGTTTAACTAGAGACATTATCTCTATATCAGTGTTTAATCCATTGCGGATAAAACCTTTATATTATAGAACACTAAAGTGTTTCATTATATAAAGATGATACTGAGATAAAATACATTAGATGTAAATAACAAAATTTATATTTTGAATATAATAAAATCTCAAACATATAAAATGACAAATAAATAGCTCAAATTGATTTGATCAATAGAGACTTATTTGTGGCATTGTTGTCTGGGACACAATTAAACAAAGACTCGTATATCCACACTTTTGAAAAGTGGGTACTAGGACTGATTTGACTATTCAAATAAGGTCTACGAATCTAGTTTATTAGGTTAAATACCTAAAATACTATTTACTTGGTAATAGTAAAAAGGGCCACCGATCTGTTAGCCCTATTCATGGTGAAGTAAGTGGGCCCATATCTAGCTAGGCTAGATGTTAACATGAATATTTCGTGACCTTAACGGATGTGACATCACGTTATGGTTATGTGTTTCTTTTGAAGAACACAGATCAGAAACTTTTATAGTTTCGACACGAAGTAAAAAAAAAAAACAGATCGGCTATAGTATTATGCCGCCACGGTAAAACCGTAATGGAAAATACTTAAGCAGTAAGTTTCATACGTACATGAAAGAGTACGGTATTCTTTCAGATGAGGACATGATAAGGTTTATCACGAGTCGCTCTGAGCTACTATTTCCTTCTATAGGATATGTATTAACAGTGCAAAACTTATTTAGAATAAGGTTCCATATAAATCTGTTTGACAGATATCATATAGGATATGAACAGGGAAGAAACGAGGTTTCTCATTCCTGATAATTTGGGTATGCCAGGCATAGCGTTTGGATGATACCAAACTAAGGACCCAAATTGGATAAGTGCCAATATAGGTTATCCTAAGGGAAACCTTAAATATAGTACTTGTAAATCCCACATGAGAACAATGTAATTGTTGCTCACCATGCGGTTTTCCTGAGAGGAATACCGATATGCAGTGGTCAGTGGGAGGATAAGTGATACTCGATGAAAATCAAGTGATACTGTTCTAGGCACGAAGTCCGTAATGGAACACAAACAGTTCATCAATGATGAAACTATACCATAATCTTCAAATACACAAGAACTTCGTAGATCGGATAGAGTCAGAAAACAACCTAGGGTATGGGTTCTGATCTCACCTCATAAAGATGTCAATCTTATGGAGGTTGTACCATCCGACTACGTTTTGAGGAAGTGATACGAGGTATCGACTCCCTATTATGGCAAAGTGCCATGAGTCCGAAATGGATTCCATGTATAACAACTATGTTTGGATACTAGTTGTTGTACCATAAGGCGTTGTGCCTATTGGTACTATAAATGTCTTCAAGGAAGACATACATGGATGGCAACATACCAACGTACAAAGCTAAGCTTTTGACGGAAAGGTATCGTTATCAACATTATGTTAATAACGGTTCAACCTTTTACCTGTTGCCATGGTAAATCCATTTTGAAGATGCTTGAAAATAACTATATATTTCATTTATGAAATATGTCAGTTATAGATCAAAATCGCTTTCCTGAAAAGGAAACCTTTTGGAGGATGTTTACAACATCCTGACGATTTTGTATAACCGACAAACAAGGTTTGCGGGTTATTCGATCCATGTTTGGATCAATGCAAGCATAAGGTTCTTGGAACTGACGTTTTGAAATAATCATAATGGTTTATGATTTGACTCAAAACGAAATAATTCTTGTGTATATAAGGAGGTTAGTGGGAGAGCGCACTGACAGTGAAATTCCCATAAAGCAATTGGTGAAAGCTTGGCTTCATAAATATTCTTTCATAGAAATTCTCCGTAGAATTCTGGGGAGTAACAACCTTTATTCAAGGAATAAAGATCTACTGGGATAGATTTGGAGTTTGTTAACACTCTCTGGGAATTGTACATTTAAAATGTACTTGTATTGGTGTCTCATACGCTTCGAGCATATGGAGTCACAATCGGGTCAATCCAAGTGATAGTCACTGGATTGAAGTTAAGAACATCTGTTAGTATCTCTGAGAACTAAAGATGCTATCTTTTACTATGGAGAAGGAGAACTTGAAGTGACTGGGATCACTGCAGCAAGTTTCCAAACGATTAAATAAGCGGGTACTATAAAGTTGAATAACGGGACAGTGAGCTGGAAATCTTCCAAGCAAGATAACTGTTGCCGAATAAACAACAAATGCGGATTATTGCTGCAGCTGAGGCAGCAATAGAAGCCATTTGGATCGAAAGTAAATCTAATTAGATTAGATATAGTTCTGTTAGCAGCTGAGCTAGGCGTCAGCACAGGCTAAGGAATTAAAGGTCTCATCGACGATCCAGATATATACTTCTATATCATCTGATTCGTTCGGATCATACATCGTGGCGATGTGATGATCGTATAAATCGCGTCAAACGATAATCAAACAAATCCGCTGACGAAAAACTTTCTCAGCAATTTGAGCGAACCTTACATAGTTCGGGTGTAGGACACTTGAGTGACTCGCTACGTGCCAAGTGGGAGATTGTTGGATAATATGACCCATAGCGTCACTATTTGCACAGATCATTGTGTTGTTGTAGCAAAATTAACTATATGTAACAGGAAATTGCACTCTCGTCATTTGTGATTAGATCACCATAGATATATAAATGAAGAGAGGTCCCTATGATTAGTTCCTGGATTGAGATGATATGAGACAGTATCAGTCCACGAAGGATTAATCATTAAATATCCCTAGCGTAGTAGTATCGAGACTCGAGACTGGACATCGATAATGCGGAATAGGCTAGTATTGCCACTTGTGCGTGTTGTGAGGGCACAACGGCATAGTTCTCATATATATAAGTATTGGATACTTGTGCAAGTGCGATAGGAGGTCGTGTTTCACCGATGGTACGGGAAACAGCTTCGCTCTGGATAGACCCTCGGAATCCCATTGGTATTATGACTAGGTGTCTATGGGAGGCCGAAATCAAGGTAGGTGTGTATAGTCTTAACCTGAGACTTGCATCGCTAATACTTACGACAATCGGTAAACTTTGGTTTTGGTGGTTGGGGGATCTTAACTGGTTCTGTGTTCACCTCTTCTGGGTTTATCAGAGAATCGTAGTGTATTGGATGTGATGTCGAGACGGAAGTAGTATCACTCCAGTCATAGTGGAGATGATGTCACGCAGGATACGGTATTAGTGCTCTTAAGTGATGCGCATCCAATCGTGATATTATGACCAGGTCATGAATATCCGATTATAGAGACTAGTTACCAGACATCCGATATGTGTTTCGGACGGGGCAGACACTTATCCAGCCCCAGCCCTAGCACGTGATTATCCGATACTGGGCCGATATGCACAATACAATTGTATACTACGCTTGATACAGATCTTGATATTCTTTGATGAATATGTCCGGAGAACTTGGGAAGACTTGGTGCTTTGCTAGGAGTCGACCTTGTCTCGTAAATCGGTATAGAACGTAGTACTTGGTACGTACGTGATTCGGATACTCCGACGACCGTATTTACTGCCAGATTATCGGGGATCTCATGGGTCACTTCCCGATAATCCACCGATGACGCACAACTCGCACTCTTGAATAATCTGGGATTATAATAGAAGAGAGAGAAAATTAATCTAGGATTATTACAGAGATATTTTATCCAGGATAAAATTTCGTCTAGAGAGAGATAACGATTAATTTGGAATTAATCGGTAAATTAATATATTCGATATATTAAACGAAATTAGATTTCGACGCGGAATTAAAATTAGATTTTAATTCGGGAAAACGAGTTAATTTAGAATATTCGTTAGCGACGTAAATAATAATTCGCTAGGCGCAATTATTTATTTAAATTCGATTTAATTAACGTCGCGACGTAAGTTCGGTTTTTCGAAATATCGAACCCGAACGCGTGAGTGCACGTGGGCCCACTTTCATTTGGAAACGTGTGGGGCCCACATGACACATGTCTATTATGCATTATTTAATTCTAATGCATTGCATGGTGATAGTGTACAATACACTCAATGGTTTTGCATGGGTTTTGAGTGTTTGACACTCTAAGACATTGCATGATTTGTGTCATAAGTTTTTATTAATTTAATAAACATTATGGCATAAATATAAATTGATTTTTGGTAACAAAATTCAATTAACACAATTTGATCTCTCTCAAACTCTCTCTTCTCCTCACGCCAAACACACTAAAAGTGGACTGTTTTATGACTGGTTTGGGCGTGACATTAGGGGAGCAAGGGTTGGGTTTTCATGGTGAAAACCGCAAGTGCTAGCACACTACGAGTCTTGCGAAGGTGGTAGGGAGGTTCACCCATGAGGCGGGACTCATCCGACGGAGTTTGGAGCTTCGTTTTGAGACCCGAAATTGCCAAGACAGTGGACAGTGGACTGTTGCAGTGGCATGAGCAAGGCAGTGCGTTTTTGGGCTTCATTCGTCTTCAAATCGACTCAACCGATCGATGTGAGTATTCCGCTACCTCCGTTGATGTATTCACGCATGTTTTCATGTCTTGATTTGATCTTGGGACCTTAGAAAAACTCAACACGTACTTATTCTGAATTTCCCCTTCCGACCTCCGTTTCCCGCAATATCCTTAGCTAAAAAGGTAGTACCTCCAACTGAGACTCATCATCGGGTTTCACATGCGAAAATGCAATGCCTACAACCGTGTCTGTTTAAGGGACGTGTCTAGTGAGTGGGTGGTATGTGACTTTGTGCGATTGGGCTGTGTCTTTTTGTTGAGTGTGTTCATGTGTTTGTGTGTGTTTAGTGTGGCAGTGTGCAACTTGTAAGTGGCGTGAATGTGTGGCTTATGTTTAGGGTATGTGTGTTTGTTGCTGCAGAGAGGGTGAGTGGTCTGTGTGTTTTGTTGGTTTATGGTGAGAGAGAGAGACGTGAATGAGGGTCTTGCGTGTGTTCTTTTTTATCGGAGATTAGGGTTCTGTTTTAGGTTTTTTTGTAGAGGATAGAGAAGAGAGTGTAAGGGGCTGCCGTGTATCAAATAAAGAGAGAAGAGTCACCTGAATGTGTGTGCCGTGAATCATCTATGAGATGGGTTTGGTTTATGTCTCTTTTTATAAGAGTGGGCTAGTTTTTTCCTTGTATGGGAAGGAAATCAAGATCATGCAATAATGGGGGATATATTTATTAGATTGTTATATGGAAATGATATTGTGTAATTGATGGGGAATATGTTTAATATGGAAGGTGATTTATTTAGTTTAGGAGAGGGATTTATTAATTTAAGAAGGAGATTGATTTGATTTATTTAATTTAGACATGTGTTTAATGTATTGAATATTTTTGGATGGGATTTGGTGGGTCTGGGCGTGCGGGTTGGTGGTGTGTGGGCTTGGGCGTTTGGCTTAAGGTGGGTTGCGGGGATTTTGGGCCGAGCCTAATAGTTAAAACATAGATTAATCAAGCAAACCCGAGGCTAAACAATTGAATTAAATTTGACAAAATATTTAATTTTGAATTTTCCATTCCGACGTCTGTTTCCCGTGACTTCCGCAACTTATCGGGTAGTGCCTCCATACGAGGCTCATCATCGGGCCTTATGTAAAAATGTAAGTGTCTACAGTCGCCCCACTCTGATGGGCATGTGCAGTGTGTGACAGTGACAATCCTATCAAAGTCATGCATGCATTTTTACTTACTTATCTGGTTTGTCAGCTGTCGTACTTGACTTACCTGTTATTCTGAGATACTTCCAACTGAGTTGATGGTGGTGCGGTGTTGTGACCCCTAAGGTTCATCCCTGCAAGATGCTGTGATCTCTAGGATTCATTACCGAACTGAACTGATGAGAGGTGGTCCATTCCCGAACCGTTACTGTGAGGTGGTCCATTCACGAACCTGTTACTGTATGAGGTAGTCCATTCCGAAACTGAGTTGATAATATAGGCCTCGACCATGAGATTCATTCCCGAAACTGCTGATAATGTGGGCCTCGACCCTGGGATTCATTCCCGAAACTGCTGATAATATAGGCCTCGACCCTAGGATTCATTCCCGAAACTGATGATATTGTGGGCCTCGACCCTGTGATTCATTCCCGAAACTACTGATAATATGGGCCTCGACCATGGGATTCAAACCTGAAACTGTTGATAGTGTGGGCCTCGACCCTGGGATTCATTCTCGAAACTGCTGATAGTATGGGCCTCGACCCTGGGATTCATTCCCGAAACTGCTGATAATGTGGGCCTCGACCCTGGGATTCATTCCTAAAACTGCTGATAGTGTGGGCCTCGACCCTAGGATTCATTCCCGAAACTGCTGATAGTATGGGCCTCAACCCTGGGATTCATTCCCGAAACTACTGATAATGTGGGCCTCGACCTTGGGATTCATTCCCGAAACTGCTGATAATGTGGCCCTCGACCCTGAGATTATTCCCCAAACTGCTGATAATGTGGGCCTCGACCCGGGGATTCATTCCTGATGTTGCTGATAATGCGGGCCTCGACCCTGGGATTCATTCCCGATATTGCTAATAATGCGGGCCTCGACCCTGGGATTCATTCCCGAAACTGCTGACAATGTGGGCCTCGACCCTAGGATTCATTCCCTAAACTGCTGATAATGTGGGCCTCGACCCTGGGATTCATTCTCGAAACTGCTGATAGTGTGGGCCTCGACCCTGGGATTCATTCCCGAAACTGCTGATATTGTGGGCCTCGACCCTGAGATTCATTCCTGAAACTACTGATAGTATGGGCCTCGACCCTGGGATTCATTCCCGAAACTGCTGATAATGTGGGCCTCGACCCTGGGATTCATTCCCGAAACTGCTGATAATGTGGGCCTCGACCCTAAGATTCATTCCCGAAACTACTCCGCATTTTATTTTTCTTCAAAACCTGCGAACAAAAAACAAAACAAAAAATTACGTGCATGTGACGTGTATGCATGAATGTATTTCCTATTCCGATGGGTTAGGCCTTCTTTGTGCTCTTTGGCGCCCATTGCCTACAAAAGTCTTTGATCGCGCCATGGGCCTGCTTATAGTTTCCTTCTGTCAATTCTACTCTGGTGATTGCTTAGTTTTCTTTAGTCTCATGACTCAAGATTTCGTTATGTCCCTTATTCGCGAGGTGGTAGACTGGTCGCCCCCAGACTTGGTTTAGCTTTATGTTCTTCGCTTATTGCATTAGGTCAAAGTATATCATGTGATGTGACGTTCCATACCAAAATAGTCCCAGTAGTTATACATATTGTTGCCCTCAAAGGATGCCCAGTGTCAAAACCAGAGAACCTTCAAAGTACTCGATGCAACTCAAATCCGAGCGTTTGAATAAATGATCTGAACCAGACTCAAAGTGTGTGTGTGCCCATGTTCTTTTACAGCTTGATCCTTAGGTAAGCCAACTCAATGATTTTGTTTCAAAGAATGGGATCGATGGGTCAACCAACCTAGATGTCTTGATCATGCTCTGCAAACACTTCTCCGTACTCAATATGATATGGTTTTCTTTTTCTTTTCTTTCATTTTTTTTTCAACACACCTACCATTTAAGGTAGCATTTCTCCTCATGGTGGTCCTAATACTCGCCCATGGGTAGCTTCACGTTTATCGGTTATAGGTGGTTTATATTTTCTTCTTTAGAGACTTTTCTTTTGTTTCCCACCATACCACATATCGTAACACAAGTAAGTCAGGATGGGCATCTAAGCGAACAGTCATTCATCGATCCGTAATCTCTTCAACTAGTCACATTGCCGACTATTCAGGCTTTCACTGCTAAGATCCTATAATTAAGTGCTTGCGAGTCTAGTCAAGATCAACTACTCAAAATATCGGATGAGAGTACCTCTCGCACTTATCATTTCTAAGGCTTCACCCTAAAGCAAACAATTTCATCATCAAACTTATGCTTAACTATTGAGGAAAAGACTCAAACAAGTAGGCAAAATCAATGTCTTTATTATTAAAAAAAAGGAGGATTGCAATCAAATAAACCAGGGGAAACATCATCATCGTCTGCAGCGTTGTCCTCTACCTTGGCTTATGGTTCTTCACTGCTGCCATCCCCTATCCTCATGCAAGAAGCTTGGTTGTTGAGATTTTGGAGGACAAAGCTTTCGGGTAGGCCGAAGTTGATCATGTAGGTGGGTGGTGGAACAGAGTGATAATTAGGTAGATGATTTCTGTGTGTGTTGGGTTGTTCCTTTTATGGGTCGGGTATTTTATAGGAGTCAATGAGGTCTTGGATCTCATGCCTAAGGCGGGGGCAGTTGTCAGTTTCGTGGCCTTTTTGCTGATGGAAGTAATAGTATAGGTTTAAGTCGAAGTAGTGTGGCATAGGGTTTGGAATTGGCCTAGGTTCTAAAGGTTTCAGGAGTCATTGTCTCTTCAGCTTTTCAAACACCTTTGACAATGGTCTACCAAGATCGGAGAATCGCCTATTTTTGATGGCCTCAACCTCAGCAGTAGCGGGTTTAGTCTCAGAAGGCCCCCCCAATAGCCCTTCCATTCTGGCCATATAACTTCATATTCTCAGCTTCTTCCTCCTCAATGTCTATAACAGTCTCCTTCAACTGTCGAAAATTGCCGATCATAGAGGTCATCCTCCTCAGCTTGCCGTAATTAGAGGGCTTAGTACCCTTGATGATCATCTTGATCTGGTCCTTCTCCGAGGGCCGAGTCTGCATTTTCAAGAGCTGGCTTCTCCAGCGATCTACATAATCCTTGAAGCTCTCCTCCGGCTTCTGCTTGGTATTCTCCAAGTTGCGGAGTGACAAGTCGATCTCCAAATCTATGACATACTGATTCAGAAAGGCCTATGCTAATGCCCTCCAGTCATCGTTGACCTTTCTCTCCAGGCCATGATACCATACCACGGGCGCCCCCTCTAGTGACATCCCGAACATCTTCTGAACCTGACGCTTCGACAGACCCACCGAACTCATCACCAAAATATACTGTGGAAGATGGACCCTTGGATCCTCATTCCCGTTGAACTTGGCTATGTAGGGCATCTTGAACTGAGAAGGCAGCTGTTCTTCAAAATTCATCGCCTCGTAGTCTAGCAAGTCCTCGTGCTTACCCCTCATCTTGCGGGTAACTGACTTTACATGATCCCTGAGTTTCTGTAATTCGGCCTGAGACCCGGCTACCTTTCCCGCGGCATACTCAACCATGTCATCATCAAAAATAGGGATCTCATCACTCATCCTGATTAGAGGCTTTTCAAGCCTAACGTTCTCAGAGCTTCCTGCACGGGGCACTACCATATTGGCCACAGCGTCGGTCAAAGCTTGCAACTGCTCGGTAATCTTAGTGAGATTAGTCTCTAGCTGATCCATACGAGATCCCTCGTTATCTGACTCGCTCATGTTCGGTAACGGTCTTTTGACGAGTCTTCCCTCTTCCCTAACCCAACGGGTATCTATGGTGGCTTTTAAAACCACAAGTTAGCATGTATGCGTGCGATACATGGAATATATAAAATGTGTGAGTTGATCAAACAGAATATATCCTTCCGACCTTATTTCTCCCACACTCGCGGTAAGCCTATTTTTGGTTCTAGATATGTTTTATTCTATGTAGTGATGTAAGGTACACAAAATCGCTCTCTCCTATGCTACGGGGTGAACCTCGACCACTTTTTTCCCTTTCCATCGGTAAAAGACAAAGACCACCCATTTACAACATGGACTAAGCCTATTATGGGAATCGTTCCATTGTCTAAAAACGACGAGTTGGGCTTTCGGCAACCTTGGTCATGGGGATGGACTTGGAAGAATCCAACAGTATGCAAATATACTTGTAGGCACTGCATTTTTGCATGTAAGTCCCTATGATGAGTCTCATATGGAGACACTACCTTTTAAGTTGCAGAAGTCGCGGGAAATGGACGTCGGAATGGAAGAGTCAATAATTGACATTTTGTTGCATTTTATTCGCTTGTTTAGCTTCAGGTTCGCTTGTTGGACCTCTGTTTTAAAACACATTCTTAGCCCAAACCCCCGCAAGACACACACCAATCCCATCTCACCCAAGCCCAATCCAAGAAATAATTAAAGCATATTTAAAACACAAATTAAATTAAATTAAATTAAATTAAAAGCAATTAAATTGAAATTAAATTAAATTAAATTAAATTAAATCCAATTAAAATCAAATTAAATTAAATTCCTAACTTAAGCAAATCTCTTCCTAATTTAAATTAATCACATACCAATTTAAATATATTCCCCCACCAAAATACAATTATCCTTTCCCTTTTTTAAACTAATTAAATCCATCCCTAATTTACTTGATCTTGTTTCCTTATTTTAAAATCTCATGCACAACCCTAACCCTAGCTTGTAACTATAAAACATAACACTAACGCAACAATAAAGGCTCTAGACTATTCACGGCAAAGACAATAAGACAGAAACCCTAAACTAATCTTCACGCCCATGACTCATCTCTCTCTCGCACTCCATCATCTTCTCGCCTCACATGAACCCTAGCAGCCAAACCTCTCACGAACTGCCCTCGTTCAGAACAAGTAGCTCACATTCTCTCTCCAAACGAACCATTCCATGCACACACAACGAGCCCTTATAAGCCAGCAGCCAACCCACTCACAAAACAAGTCAACAGACGCATAAACCCTCACGCAGGCCACGTAAACATAGCCCTCACTGATCACATACTCAACAGCCTTTCAAATCACGTACCTAACCAACACATATAAGCCAAATAAACCCACATATTCACGGCCACTCACGACCACTCACTAGCCGAGCACTCTGCAGCCTCTAAACCCTCACTAGCCGAGCACTCTGCACCCCATAAACCCTTACTAGCTGAGCACACTGAAGCCCTTATTCATGCCTGAAACCAGTCCCGAAAACCACCTAAAATACACCCGAAAAATAGTCCCCAAATCTCTGAAAACAGTCCCCAAACAATGAACAAATCACCTTAAGGCAGTCCAGAAAACTGCAACAAAAATAGTGACTGAAAACAACAGCAAAATAGCAGCGAAACGGAGCGAAAACAGCGGCCCAGACAGCGAAACAGCAAGGGAAAATGTTCAACCAGTGAACCGGAGGAGTTGCGGAGCATCAACCCTTCCGAAGATCGTGTACCGTACTTCCGAGAGACGATTTAAAAGGTTAGACCTGAGGGCACTTTTCTTATTTATTTTCATTCATCTTTTAATTGTTTTATTTATTTGCTTCGCATGAGAGTCGCTTGTGGATGCATGTTGTGGCCTTTGAATGGATGGAAAAATGTGTCGTCTCTTGTGGTATTTAGGATGGAAACTCATACGTAAATTCTGTAGCCGAATCTGAATGGACGGTAGTGCGGCCTGTACTTGGAAAACAACTCCACGTACAACTTGAGCAAACAGAACATCTTTATTTTATCTTGTTTGTTTATTATTCGTATTTTATATTCCATCTTTTACTTTCCGCACGTTACTTGCTTGTGTATTGATGATATATTGTGCATGGGCTTAGTATGTTGGTCTAAAGGTTCTCTATTTGAGGGAAGAAAAGTCTAAAAGGCTACCTTTATGACAATACTTTGCCGCGCCCGACGAAGTATGTTTGGTTGAATGTGAGATATGTTCAATCGAGTATGTGAAGTCCTACATTATTGTCTCTTTATTTTATATGTATTAGAATATAATGCGCATGGGCTAGCTAGGGTGGATTAAAGGTCCTCTATTCGAGGGAAATGCCTAAAGGCTACCTTTACCACGATATTTTGCCACGCCGGACGAAGTATGTTTGATTGAATGTGAGATATGTTTAATCAGATATACGAAGTTCCACATTATTGTCTCATTCATTTGTATGTAATGTAATATAATATGCATGGGCTAACTAGGGTGGATTAAAGGTCCTCTATTCGAGGGAAACGCCTGAAGGCTACCTTTACCACGATTTTTTGCCGCGCCTTTTATTATGTCATTTACCCTTTGCATATCATTGCTTTATTTATGCATGCATTGCATTCTAGTGCGCATGCGCTAACTAGGGTGGACTAAAGGTCCTCTATTCGAGGGAAATGCCTAAAGGCTACCTTTACCACGATGTTTGCCGCGCCAGACGAGGTGCACTCGATTGAATGTGAGATGTGTTCAATTGGGCACACGAGGTCCTACATTGTGTATTTGTTCAATCCATGTATGTGTTTGTGTCATTTCAGATGCCATTTTGGTAATCTCATTCAAACGCATTTCCAAATGCTACACGAACGTATGCATTCTGTCTCAGTCCGTTCGAACACGTTTACGAACGCTACTCGAACGCGCATGCGTTTTGTTTTTTTATCATGCATCAGGTCTTATCCCGTTCGAATGCGTTCTCGAACACTATACGAATGTGAACCTTCTGTTTACCGTTCGAACATGTTTTCAAACGCTACACGAACGCATATACAGTGAACCGAGTTCTTTTCATCACATTTCATGCATGATTGCTTCTTGGGTGATTTCTCTTGCATTATGTAATTAATCATATCATTCCATTATTCACACTTTTACTGTTGTCATCTATTTGTATTCCCGTATTTATCTATTTGATGTGTTCGTGAGATTGTGTTCAAGCATTATTAGGTCGTTAGGATGTTACTTGTTTCTTAAGCATGATTTAGCCATTAGTATGTTATTCCTCTATGCATGATTTGGTTATCTTCTTTCGCAATAGGCGTTCAATTTACGTTTATGTTTATGTTGTTATTTATTTTTCGTGTTTGATGATTCAACAAGTTCATGAGGTTATTGTGTGATATCGTATGTTTGCCGTTATGATGATTTATTTTATACATGCGAACTTAGGATTAGATTATCCTTGGAAATATATGTTGCTTAGGCTTGGTTAGATTATTGCACAAATCATATCATTACAAGTGGCATAAGTAAGGGACCATTCCGAACCCAACGGTTTGAGGTCTTCCCTTGCGAGGGGTGAGTGCGGCCTTAAATAATTTTCCCGGTTCACACCGGGTGGCGACTCCATGTTATTTCTCCGATTTAGTTCCCTCGTGGGCTACTCCGTACTCCCGACCGGGACACGAGCCTGGAACAGCATCACCGATTTCTGTGACCTACAGTCTGGCGACTCCACTGGGGATAGAGAATCGGCCCCGAAATAATGTCTTGTAATGTTTGTGATTTGTGATTTAGTTAATCGTGTCTACCATGGGTTGAAAAGGGTTTAATCAAAGGCACTATTTTGGCTAGGTGATGGTTTGGTGTCTTTCTTCATTCACTACCTTTCTATAAGGAAAAGCTGTGAAGGCACCTAGATAATCATTACCCGCAGCTCACTGTGACAGACTAATTTGGAGGACTTGTTGTTTATTCCTGTCACCAAGGCGATAAGAGCCTAAGAGGCTTGGGTATTTAAGAGAGTTCGCTCCACCCTCCTCCTGGGGAATCTACAATAGGAAATCCATTTGACAGTCAGTCATACACCAAAACTCGTTGGCACGTACCTTAGTGTATAAAAAAGGGTGCGCTCACTTGGTCGCTCGGACCCTTGAGTGGGGAGACCTAGTTGTGGGCAATCCTTCGTCGACGAAAGCCTTTGTCTATACCCCTATAAACCCGAATATGAACCGTAGTTGTAGGACCAATAGAAACTACTCATTTATGTTTGTGTTTAGGACCATCGTCATTTGGATCCAGTTGGACCTTTTGTCATGAGGTATAGGCTCGTTGGGCCATTTAAACTGGGACGAATCTGTGCTTTATGGCAATTGGGCCAAAAGCTTCTAAAATGCCCATGGGCCATTTCGTGTTTAGGCCTTTTATCATTTGAAGTTGTTTAGCCATGTATCGCAAAAGTGTAAACATGTTGGGCCTTTTCAATTGGGACAAGTTTGCACCTCGCAATAGTATGATTGAATGCTTTAAAATGATAATGGGCCAACTTATATATTCCATGCATCACACGCATTTCATGCATCTCATGCATACACGCATCATGTTAACCCTTATGTCTTAAAAGCCATCATAGATATCCGTTGGGTTAGGGATAAAAGAAGACTCGTCAAGAAGAGTTTAGCAAACCTGGATGTCGGGGAAAAAAGGAAACCGAGAAACGGAAAATTTAACGGCAAGGATAAAAAGACCATTGGGGGGGCCTAAAAAAAATTTGTTTGTTTTTAGCCCCTAATAGTTAGGCATAAGTCCGGTGATGACATTATTTGCTTTGGGGTGAAACCTTAGAAACGATAAGTGCGAGATGTACTCTCGTCCGATATTTTGAGTAGTTGATCTCGACTAGACTCACGAGCACTTAATTACGGGATCTTAGCAGTGGAAGCCTGAGTGGTCGGCAAGATGACTAGTTGAAGAGATGGCGGATCAGTGAATTACCGTTTGCCTGGATGTCCATCCTGGTTTACTTATGCTATGATATATGATATGGTTCGAAACGAAGAAAATTCTCTGAAAAAAAAAAAAAAAAAATAGACCACCTGTAACCGATAAGCGTGAAGCTACCCATGGGCGAGTATTAGGACCAACATGAGGAGAAATGATACCTTAAAGGGTAGGTGTGTCGAAAAAAAAAAGAAAAAAAAAGAGAAAAAGAAAAAGAAAAGAAAGAAAAAGACAAAAGAAGAAAGAAGAAAACTATATCATGTTGAGTACGAGGAAGTAAGAACAGCGTATGATCAAGACATCTAGGTTGCTTTGACCCATTTATTCCAATTCTTCAAGACAAAATCATCGAGTTAGCTTACTTAAGGAATAAGCCGCGAAAGAGCCTTGGCACACACACACTAGGAGTCTAGTTCAGATCACTCATGCAGACGATCAAATTTGAGTATATTAAGTACTTTGAAGGTTCTTTGGGTTCGACGCGAAGCATCCCTTGAGGAAAAAATATGTTTAGCTATCAGGACTATCTCGTGAGAGGCAATACATCATGTGATATGTAACATCACATCAGTATCAGTTTGAGGGCGAGGCCCACATCAGTATCAGTTTGGGGGCGAGGCCCTCATCAGTATCAGTCTGGGGGCGAGGCCCACATCAGTATTAGTTTGGGGACAAGGCCCACATCAGTATCAGTTTGGGGGCCAGGCCCACATCAGTATCAGTCTAACCCACCCCCTAAACCAGGTATAGACTCTTACATTGGTGTGAATGACCTTGCTATTATTTTATCTATGTGTTTGCATATATCTTGTTTGATAAATGGATTTCTTCGAATCAAACTTGGAATGCACTTGGTTTTGATGCTTTTTGGGTTTTGTTACTGCAGTTCACCATGCTCCTCCTCCAGCTCCTGCTCAAGCTCAAGGTGGTAGCGGTGGATCTTTGCTCGGAGGAATTGGCTCTACCATAGCTCAGGGTATGTGAAGATAATAAATCTATTGAATTTTCGTCCATGTACAGTACACATGCATAGGTTTTTTAAGTGTGATAACTTCTGATTTGAGTCATGGAGCAAGTCTTAATTTCAGTGATCTTTGTGTTATAGGCATGGCTTTTGGTACTGGTAGTGCTGTGGCACACATGGCTGTGGATGCTGTCATTGGTCCTCGTACTATTCAACATGAAACTGTGGTCTCTGAGGCTGCTGCTTCTGCCCCAGCTCCTGCTCCTGTCACAAACAGTTTTGCCAGTTCTGATGCCTGCAGTATCCATTCCAAGGCCTTCCAAGATGTATGCTAATTTTTTCAGCTTTTAATTAATTGTTTTCCGGTAATCTATAAAATGGCCCTGTTATGAGTGATTCTTTCTCTTAGAAGAACTAACAGTTATAAGAAGTATAAATGATCTGCTTTTCTTCTATTTTATACTAACCTTGTTATTTTATGTGCTTTCTTTTTATTTGGGATGTCTGCTTTCTTCTTGGTGTTAGGATACATGATTAAATGCTTCCAGAACTTTGTTAGATGCTTAGGTCCTAGTCTTTAGATTAAAGAAGTCGTGAACTTGGAGTTAGTTTTTGTTTCGTCCGAGTTTTGGAATGGAGAAATAGCTGGAAAAGAATTGACAATCAAAGAAACTTTTCCAGATGAACAGCTGTTTGCCATGAAACAACATGATGTCCCTTGGTATGCTGACTATGTCAACTACATAGTATCGAGAAAATGGCCATTGGAATGGACACATCAGCAACGAAATAAGTTCTTCAAAGAATTCAAACATTATGTTTGGGATGAGCCGTACATGTTCAAACATTGTGCTGATCAATTACTGAGACGTTGTGTTCCACATGAGGAGGTTAAGAGTGTCCTACAGTATTGTCATTCATCACCATACGGCGGACACTTCAGCGGAAATAAAACTGCAGCCAAAGTCCTACAATCAGGTTTGTTCTGGCCCACTCTTTTTAAAGATGCCTACTTATTTGCTCTTCAATGTGACAGGTACCAGAGAACGGGAAATATTTCGAGGAGGAATGAAGGACCTCTGCAAAACATTCTAGAAGTAGAGATATTTGATGTATGGGGAATTGATTTTATGGGACCCTTTGTTCCATCATTCGGAAACCTGTACATACTAGTTGCAGTAGACTACGTCTCCAAATGGGTTGAAGCAATAGCACTGCCATGATTCAAAAGTGGTGATTAAATTTCTTAAAAAGAATATTTTCACTCGCTTCGGAACACCTCGGGCGATTATCAATGATGGAGGCACATATTTCTGCAACAGATACTTTGATGCACTCCTATCCAAATACGAAGTTACTCATAAATTTTCCACTGCTTAACATCCATAGTCAAATGGGCAGGTTGAAGTTTCAAACAGAGAGATCAAAAAAATCTTGGAGAGAACCGTTGGATCAACAATGAGGGACTGGTCTACAAAACTAGATGACGCATTATGGGCCTACCGGACAGCTTACAAGACACCCATTGGTATGTCCTCATATCGAATGGTGTTTGGGAAAGCGTTCCATTTGCCAGTGGAGCTTGAACACAAAGCGTACTGGGCACTGAAGAAGTTAAATCTTGATCCACAAGCAGCATGAGAAAATCGACTCCACCAACTCATCGAATTGGAGGAATTTCGCCTACAGGCTTATGAGAATGCCAGATTATACAAAGAAAAGACCAAGAAATGGCATGATCAAAAAATAGTGCGCAGACAACTAGAACCAAGGTAGCAGGTGGTGTTATACAATTCAAGGTTGAAATTTTTCCCTGGAAAGTTGAAATCAATGTGGTGAGGTCCATTTATGATCACTCAGGTTTTACCATATGGAGTTGTTGAGTTACTTGATCCCAACACCAATGAAACATTCAAAGTTAATAGTCAGTGTGTCAATCACTACTGGGGAGAATCAATTGAGCGACAAAAAGAAAGTGTCACACTTTCAGATCCAGCCTAACATTCGGGCAGTCATGTCTAGCTGACGACTTTAAACTTAGCGCTAGCAGGGAGGCAACCCTGCAATTTGTGTATATATTGTGATTTGGTGTGTTTAATTTGTGCAGGTAAAATCAATTTAGGATGGAAGACGTTCTCGCAAATCTTCACAAACAATTTCCTTCTCTCCCTCAAAACTCTCTGATGAAAGTCTACAAAGCTCGCTTGGAACGAATGAGACTACTAATGATCAAAGGTATTCTTAATGACATTCGTTGGATTATTGAAGCACGGGTCTGATTGGCAGGTGAGTCCTCTGACTCTTTTGTTTCATATCTGCCTGGTTTAGGAAAAAACACCTATGCTAAAAAGAGAAGAGCTAAAAGAATGGGTGTTTGTTATAAATGTGCTCGCATGACATGTAATACTCGTTGTCCTTCTTTAGGAATGGTATCTGATAACTGTGAAGATAAAATTAAATTCATTAGGGATGGCTTGAGTAATGAGTCTTTGGATGACATATCATTGACTCTTGAGACGCATTCCAGTGGATATGTGCATCATGTAATTCACATGTTATATACACAATTCCGAAAAGAACAACAACAATACAATCTCGGGAATCTGACTTTAAAAACCATGTTTGTCAATTTATAAGAAAATTGGATGGAAAGCTTATCTCTGACGCATAAACGTCAACAAAGTCGTTACTTCAAGTAAATATTATTTTCTCTTTGTATATATCTAATAATTGTGATTTTTTTTTGTTATTTTCTTTTATCTTCTCCGACAAGATCCAGACCTTTTTGACTTTCACGATATATTTTACTATTTAACTAATAATTATTATTTCGCAGGAACTAATGCTATTATTACTCACCCTTTTTCAAGTCTTATAAATTCAACTCATCATTGCACTCTTGAAGGCATCCAGATTTGAGAAAGAAATAAAAAAAATGGAAGCCACTTCAAGAAGATGAGTTGTAAACATCTGTGTGTTTTGCGGTACTAGCGCTGGTTCTAAACCAGAATTTATTGCAACAGCACAGGAATTGGGTCGAGTCATAGTTGAAAGGAATATGCACTTAGTATATGGAAGTGGCAATCTTGGACTACCTTGCGCATCGCGACGCGTCGTTGATTTGTGCCACGTGGCTCGGCTTGTGCGGAGATGGTGACACGTGTCTGGTGGCTGTCGGTAACTGATTATTATGCTGACGTGGCGATGTCGATTGTCGGCAGCAAATGATGGTGACACGTGGCATGACGCACGTTAGCAAGAATTAATGTGATGTTGACACGTGGCAGGCATACGTTAGCAGATTCGGTTCTCTATAATACTGACTAAAATGGATCTTCATATGCTCAGTTGACAGCTATTATCAACATACATGGTAAGATACAGACATGAGTTGTAATTGAAAAGTTTGTAATATTCAGTGCTCTAGTTTAATTGGAGGAAGCATCTAAAAAAGCGATGGGATAAAAAAAATTCATGAAAAATGTCTAAGATCCGAGTAATGAAGTCCGTATGGGTGTTTTAACACCTAGTGCCCTAAAACCAACCGGTTTGGGTGTCACTGACCTAAAGCTCGCTACATGGATTGAAGATGTTACAAAAAAATATATATATCTGAAATTCGGGTAATTAAGTCCGTATGGGTGTTTTAACATCTAGTGTCCTAATGTCAACTGGTTTGGAAGTCACTGGCCTAAAGCTCGCTATATGGATGAAAGATATTCTATATAAATTAAAAAAAAATTGAAAAAATCAGAAAAATATTCCATTGCTAAAAATAAAGTGTGAAGTTTGATATAACTTTAGGACAAAAATATTACTCTCTTTTCAACTACACTTATGAATTGTGGGCACAATTAGTTGATTAATACCTTGTTAGTTGTGTATATGGAGAATGGTAAAAATAATCGGAGAATTTACTTATTTGGTAATTTAGAAAGAAAGAAAACAACTACTAACTTGGATAAGGAGTTTCAGTTGTTTAGTCACTAACTTCTTTATTCTTTTTTCTCTTGTCTTTTTGCTTTTGTGTGCAATAGTTTGACGTTTATGGGTATCGTTGTTGTAAGCCCTCACGAGACTACAACTCATCCACTAGGGACACCTAGGGGTTTAAAGGCTTGTTGCATATGCTAAATGCAACTGTGATCCCTACGAAAGTGGCTTAGTTTAATTTTATTTTAAAGATGTTTATGTTATTTTATCTTCTTGTTTTGCTCGAGGACTAGCAAAATATTAGGTTTGAGGGTGTGATAAGTGGTAAATAGATCATTATTTCCCACTCTTTTGACTTAATATTTTGTATAGTTTCTTGAGTTTTTTGAATATTTTGATGTGTTTTGTGGTATTTTGTAGATAAATAAAATAACAGGACTCTCTGGAGGCAATTCGGGGCCAAAATAGCGAAAAATGGATAAAAATGGCAAAAATGTAAATTTCCTGCTAAAATACGTCGTTTTGCTAAAATGCGCCATTTGCTAACGTGCGCCAGATATTGCTAACACGTGGACCAATCAGAGAAGTTTTGCAAAAATGCGCCGTCTGCTAACGTGCGCTGAATCTGCTAACGTGCGCCTGCCACGTGTCAACATCACAACAATTCTTGCTAACGCGCGTCGTGCCACGTGTCACCATCACATGCTACCGACAATCGACATCGCTACATCATTGCCATGTCAGCATAATAATTAAGCTGCCGACAGCCGCCAGACATGTGTCACCATCTCTGCAGAAGCCGCGCCATGTGGCGTAAATCAACGGCGCGTCGCGACGTGAAAGGACCATGGACGCCTTTAAATTTAGGCCGATTTCAGTTGTAAACTCATACTTTCTTCTAAGGAATTCCTTAAGAATACTAAGAAGATTGTATCTTGTTTGTTTATTTACAGCTTTCAGTAATTAATTTTCGCATTAGTACTTTCTTTTATTCACTTTTCAGTCTTTAGTTTCAGCATTTAATTTTATTTACTTTACGCAATTTACTTTCTGTTATTTACTTTTCAGTATTTACATTTTAGCAATGAGGAGGTAACTCCCCCTTGCTGAGGTGAAAGGTTAAGCTTTTATTACTAATATTTAGATTAATCTCCCTTAATTATAATATAATAACTATTTAAAACCTGACTTAATGAGGATACCGGCTGTATAGTCGGTTGGAATTAATTATAAATTTGACTTAATCAGGATACCGCATATATGGTCGGTTGGTAATATCATCAAAGTTAATATATTATAATAAGGGAGATATCTAAAATAGTAGTAATAAAAGTGGATCCTTTAACCCCAGTATTTTCTTTTATTGTACTCTTATATTTTTAAATTTCCAGCATTTACTTTCAGCATTTACTTTATTTAATTTCCAGCATTTACTTTATGTCTTTTATTTTATTTAAGCTTTTATTAGCCTTAGATATGTGTCGTAACTAAGTCTGTTATCTGGGGTTGTGATGAATTACAATATCACCAGTTTATAATGGGTTATTTAATAGTTTGGGTAATATAAAGGTTTATTTATTAAGTCTTAAGCTTAATGCTTCTTGTTAACTGGGCATTAATAAAATTGATGTGGTAAACTTAAAATAAACTTGACGAAGGAATTTTAGGCTTCAGCCTTAGACTTAATAGCCCACGGTCTTCCTTGCGGATAGATAACTCTTTAATAGATTTCTTTACATGATAGACATATACATGTCGGGCAGGGGTAGCCACAATTGGAACTTAATCTTAATGAATTCAGGTAACTTGGTTGACATAGACATATGATTAATTGGGTTCACTGGGTATTTGTATCTGACCATCAACAAAGGCTTTTGCATAATTTCGTGTTCCAGGTCAGTTTACACAAACAAAAGATAACCACTTCATCTTTAAAAGATATTGGAAAGATTCACAACCCTAGATAGTTTAATAATCTTGAATTTTCATCAATTTACTTTCGCACAATTTAATTTTCTTGTTTTAAGTTTAAAGTCACCATCTAATCAAACAATCATTCCATTAGATACTCGTAAAAATTTGGCTTCATAAATTAATAGCTTAGGTATTAAGTCCTCGTTGGATCGATACTTTTTATACTACTTGAACGATACGTGCACTTGCGTTAAACGTGTGTGATTACGGCGGTCACTTGACTTTTCGGTTCTACGCTAACAGAAAACGTAACAGAAATTTAACGGTTAAATTAAGTTATGTTTTCTAAGGTAGAATTGAATTATTTAGAAATTGATCTAGATTATATTCTGCATTTGATGTAGAGCAAAGCTTTCTTGAGGAATATCCCCGCTTAAATAAGGCAGTAAAGTGACATGTATTGGATGCATGTTTTTTGGTCTGTCTTGTCAATACGGTTTATGGGTATCTTTCTATGGCTGCATCCGAGAAAGTGCCAAAGCAGTGAGGGTGTAGTTGATAGAATTTTATCCATGCTAGATGTATATTTGATACTAGATAAATTCAAGTGAAAGTGGAAATCCTGAATGTGCCAAAGCTATCAGGACTACATCGGTAGCTTGAGTTTGTCATTGGCAAGTGAAGCCTTGATATGCCTCTTTGTGACCGTGCCGAAGCTGTCATAATGAGAAACGGTCAGGACCAAAATCCGGAGTCACAGTGAGTGTGATTGACAATGAGTTGTCTACCTAATGAATATAAGTAGGCGAGATCGTGCCAAAGCTGTGAGTCGAAATATATTCATGGGGTCCACCTCTCACTATGGAATTCAATTTAATTATTGAATTCCCATTTTCCGTTGGGTATTATGGTATTACGTAAAGTAGTGGGAGATACTGCTGGGTTAAAAATCTATAACTAAAGCAGTGTGTAATTTTATGGAAATTGCTGCTTTTGTTTTCCTTTATTCTATATTGTTAATATAATTATACTTCTAATCCACTGCATGCATATTATTTGAATATGTTTTCTGACTTCATTTACGGTTGCGAATTTCTAGAATAGATTCTAGAATGTAAGTAGACTTGGATATTGTTAGATTAGTCTAAACAATCGGGAACTGTTGTTCCATTTTTCTTTAAAATCAAGATGGTATTGACTTAGTTGCTAAGTCACGATAGATAATCTAAATAGATATATGTTTTAGGATATAATTGTCTAGAGAGAATAGTTTCTTGTGCGGTAAGAATTGACATGAATTAGTTCATGTCTCGAGATTCTTGACTGGCATTAAGAAAACTCCATTAGGTATTTGTTTATCTTATAATGATGATTCTTGGCTTTACTGACTTTTAGAAGTCACGTGTTTGACACAGTTTGCTAATCAATTATTTGCAATTGTTTTGAATAATTGAAGGCAAATTATAAAGCTAAAGAAAAGAGATGTGTATAGTTGTGTATAGAGAATATTAATTCTCACAATACGACAACTGTAGGTATTGGATACTAGATCTCTCGTCTAGTTGTTTAAAATAATATTTAATGATTGTTTTGATATTTGATATCAGAACTTGCGTCTATTGGATAGTTACTTGTTCTTTATAAACAATTGTTACATATTTTAATATGACTAGTACTGTCATTGATGAAAAGATAAACATTAAGAAAAATATTCGGTTAACTATAACTTAGAATAGTGTTTTATGAGATTTTATCACATAAGCATTAGATGCTTATTCCGTATGGCAAATGATAGTCTGATACAAGATCACACCATATATCATTATCTATTTAATGAATATTGTATTCAAGATGTGATTAAATCTCATTTAACCAATGATCGTCATTGGACCACATATTTATTAAACTAATACATTGGATGTATGTAGTTTAATGAATTACAAATTTCCTTGGATAGTTTTCTTTACTTCGTAATTTAGTTAATGAGTTGTCATGACTTAGTTGCGTGTTTCTAAAAGAATATATATTGAAAGTCTTGAATAACTTTCAATCTATTTCTGATGAAATGCAGATAGAATATTTTGAATGGTTCAAAGATATTCTATTTGAAGTATTGAAAACTATATATATATATATTTTAAAATTCATTGTGAGTCTTTAAATTGTTCAAGGATGTTTGATATGATCAAACATATGAATTTATGGCAATTAGTTCTAAAGTTATTTAATGAATTTGATTCTTACTCAATATGATTCTTCTATGATTCCATCGTGATGGAATTGATCAGTGGGAGAAATCGAATCTTATATGATTTGATTCGTTTGATATTGAGTGTTACCGAATTAGTTTCAATACTCTTAGAGATACGCTCAAGTAACAATAATTCATCCTTTTAATTAAGGTTCCATTAGTTTCTACAGTTACATATATGATATGTATAAGTAGAAAATTTGAATCTTAAAAGGTTTAAGATTTGAATATTTCTTTTGTATAATAGTTATATAATTGAAAGTGTTTATGCCTTAAAGGTACAAGTAAAAGTTTATCATTTATTCTATTTAATAGAATATTGTATTCTATTTGATTGAGTATCTTTTCTACGATCCCGAGTAATAAAATTGTTTTATTAATTAGTGTGTAGCATCAGATGTTGACAATTGTAGAAAAGATTTGACTTATTGAAATCAACTGTGAGAGTGATAAACTATAAATGGAACCATATAATTAATGAGATGAAAAGACCCTTAGACTGCTTCCATATAAATCCAATAGGATGACTGAATCATTTGCGAAGTATTTGATACTTAATGGTTCTAATGTTTTCTTATTGAAGAAAATTATCATATGACTTATAGTGTGAGCGATATTTGATACCGATTTCAGAAGTTAGCATTGAACCATAGATCTAAGATTGTTCGTAGCTTACTACGATTAAGTTTTGAACTTAATTAAGCTTTCGTTATGAATCGTTCACAAAATGTGCAAATCGTTTGCGCAGCAAAAGCAAAGTGAGCCTATTAAAGGTTTGACCTTTATAGTATGACAGTGAGAAAAATTATACTCAGTAATCTATTGTAGATTCTGAGAAAACTTGTCTCAAGTCGCACTAATTGAACAATTAAAGATCTGTTGGTTAATGTTGATATTAAACTATGTATTTTGGATAAAGAATGCAAAGTGGCATTCCTGAATGGTTTCTTCGAATGAGAGATTCATTGTGGTTTCTTTGTTTGAAGAGTTCATTCTAGAATGGCCCTAGAGTTTGTATTCTGCTAAAATCCCAATTTGATATACTAGCTTATAGAGCCTATTGTAGACTCAAATAAGCTTTCCGGAAATCTGTGTTTTCTAATTTTGATAACAGTCAGATTGTCTGATTTTATCAAAGCATAAAGAATACACATATGATAGTAGGGTCAGTGGAAGCATACAAATTTCTTTCTAGTGTTATATATCCTAACGACATTATCATTATTAATGTAATAATGAGATGTTTATATGGTAAAAGGTTTACCTAAGTCTTCTTTTCTCCGTGAAAGCAGTGGGAGTAGTTTCTGTTATATTTGATATAAAGTTTTATATATGATATAAAACTAAGAGACTTGTGAGAAACTCTCATTAGTCGTACATTGGATATGATCTAATAAATGACACAACAAGACTATCTGTGTGACAGTTAGTATAACCATTTGATAGTTAGTGTGTCTCTTGTATATAGTATTAATCTTTTGTAAATGATGATTCCTTTTTCGAAAGAGAAATTGATTAGAATGTCTAGTTAATCTGATGCATCATATAATGATAGCATAATAAATACTATATTATGTACGATTAAAAATATCAATTTAATCGTAATAGTTACTAGCTATTTTGATACGTTGTAGACCATGGGATGTGTCTTGAAACATGTTCTTTGTTATCTTTGAGATATTAAGAACAAGTTTCTTATTCATGGAGAATATAATCTGCAACCAATAGGGTCAGATTAGTTTTGAGTCTTATTATGACGTTAGATGTTCTACGTCATATAAAGTCAGAAAAGATGCAGTGGGAGTGTCACACTTGATTCTACTGTATCAGTAGAATTAGTTGTAACTTATGAAGTATTGACTTATAAAGTTGCACAGTGACCTTACAGATTAGAAGTTTTGATATTAGTATTGTGTTTGCGGTTGTCTACATAGTATTTTGGATTTGATCTCTAAATACATAGACAACTTAATAGCTATAACACAATATTGATATCGCATCTGAATCATATTGATGTAGAACTTGGGTTCCATAAAATATGAATGATGATGATTAAGGGAAACGATTAGGTTTGTTGGACAAACTCAATTTGTTAAAGCGGGCTTACTTGTTGTTGTTGGTTTCTATAATTAGTCCCAAGGAAAGATTAAGCAATAGAAATACAATAATCATACATGCAAAGCTTGAAGGATGGCGGAAACATACTTACAAAGCTATGTGACGAAAATGGTGATGAGGATCCTTGAGCCTCCAAGGATGAAGTTTCGGCCAAGCAAGAAGATGGAGAGAAGCTTCAAATCTTTGAGTATTCCAAGCTCCAAATGCGTTTCCCTATCACCTCTTTTGTTCCTTGCTTATGCTAGCAAAAATGGAGAATGAGAAAACAATTTTCTGCCTTTGTTTATGCAGCTCACGGCGTGAGCAAGAGAGAAAGAAGATGAGAGTGTTTCACTTTTAATTTTTGTTCCCTTTGCATGCCAAAAACGTGAGTCTCAAAGGAAATGAAAAGTGATATGATATCTCTCCTAATAAGGCATTTTATCCAAGATAAAGTTTCTCCGCAATTAATCCAAGATTAATAAGGTTCGAATCAAACGTCATAGGTGAATCTTCAGGAAGCGACCCAAGAGATCTCCGGATATGTTGGCAGTAAATACGGTCGTTGGATAATCCAAACACGTACGTACCTCGTACTACGTCTTTACCGATTCACAAGACAAGGTTGGCTTCTAGCAAAGCGCCATGCCTACCCAATTCTCCAGAAATATTCTTACTAGAATATAAGATCTTTATCAAGCGTAGTATACCGCAATATCGCGTATATCGATCCAGTATCGGACGATCACATGTTAGGCCTGGGGCTGGAGATGTGTCTGCCCCGTACGAAACATATATCGGACATCAAACAACTAGTCTCTTTAAATCGGACAATCCTGACCTAGTCATATTGTCCCGACGGTTGCAACCTTTTATAGAGTACTAGTTCTGTGTCATGCGCGATCATCAACTCCATATGTCTGAAGTGATACTTCCATATTGACATCACACCCAGTACACTACGATTCCTGATAACCCAGAAGTGGTGAACACAGAACCGGTTAAAGTCCCCAACCACCAAAACCAAAGTTTACCGATTGTCGCAAGTACTAGCGATGCAAGTCTCAGGTTAAGACCATATACACCTACCCTGATGCGGTCTCCCATAGACACGCAGACATACTACCAATGGGATTCCGCGGGGTCTATCCAGAGCGAAGCTGTTTTCCGTACCATCGGTAAAACACAACCTCCTATCGCACTTGCATAAGTATCCAATACTTAAATATATGAGAACTATGCCGTTGTGCCCTCACAACATGCACAAATGCAATACTAGTCTATTCCGCATTATCGATGTCCGATCTCGATAATACTCCGACTAGGGATATTTAATGATTAAACCTTTTATATTGATACTGTCTCATATCATCTCAATACGGAACTAATCATACGGACTTTTGCCATTAATATATCAAAGTAAATAATTTTACAAAACGGCAAAAGGCAATTTCATTATCACATAGTTAATTTTGTACAATAATACAATATCATTTACAAAACAGTGACGCAATGGGTCATAATGTCTAACAGTTGTTACTTATTTCTTGAGTGCTAGGTGAGCTCTTGAGGGCCATGTGTATGTGATACACATTGAGATGTGTATATGATACCGTGGATTGGCTCTAGAACAAGTGGGAGAAATTGTTAGGGTTGGTGCTCGGAGTGCCAATCCGGATCGTATTTATGTTCGATTCATGAATACGAACAATGTCTTTTTCCATAATATTACTTATTTAATGGTAGCACATCTTTTCTTTTATATACATATTCGATCTAATTACAATTAGATATCTAATTATGATTAGATTGAAACTAAATCTGATTTAGTGATACGTGTATATTAGACAAAGACCCTATGATTTACAACATAGTGCGCAGTTACAACGTAGTTTGTAATTGACATTAGGAAGCATCATTATAAGTTGTATATCCTTAAATAAAGTTCATGGTCAAGATTTACTAACACGGGTCGGTTAGTAAAATCCGCTGAGACCAGTACATGTCGTATATCGTGACTTGGTCCGATGGTTTATCTCAATGAACCATGAGTCTCGGGAGACTCGTATAGACATATAGGTGTTTATTAGATAAACACTGAATGACTCACTGAAGATTTCCTAATAGATGGTACACCAACGTCAATAGGAATCTTCTCAAGTTGAGCGAGCATAATGGTCCTTCGACTTGAGATACCACAGAGGATATAAGAGTTATCCTCCACATTTTGATGGCAGTCACGTCACCGATCTATTTATATCAGACCTCCACCTATTCGTTGGGTGTGGACTGATGCTCATGATATCCAGTACGTATCAAGATAGAATCCCTCAGTCCTGTGTACAGGGCATAGGTATCCTACACGTGTTTGCGATCTAGTAAATCCATGGCCATGGTATAACTTCGGAAGCGAGTTCCAAGTGTTATTTAGAGATCGTGAATTTGAAAGTCTACTATATTATACCATAAGGATTTGATGTTCTTATCTATATCCCAGGTATAATATGTATAGCCTGTGATGGAGGGATTGTATGTATGCAATGATCTCGACTTGCATAGTTTAGCGAGATTATCTGTGGTCGTCATAATTCATGAGTTGGTGAATTATGGACACGAAATTGGATTTCGTGATGGATAAACATAAACTTAAAGAGTCACACAAAATGAAGTGTACTCGTTGAGCACTTGGGCAACGTGTTATGAATAATACAGATTATTCATAATACTTCACCGGATTATATGAGTTAATTCGAATCGTTTTAACGGTTAAATGAAAACACATGCATAAGGGCATTTTTGGTCAATCATAATTATTGTGTATTTGTATTTGATACATAATTTGATTAGATACACATTAAATAATTGTCAAATGAGACTTTGACACATGTCATTAATATATATATTTGTTATTTAATGTAAATAAAAATACATATATAATAATAATTATATTAATTAATTATTTAGATATTTAAATGTTAAATATTTGAATAATTAAGTAATATCTATATTACATAAATGTTATGCAATGTGTTTAATTATTATTGATACATACGGCATGTTTTAATTAAGCTTAATGTGTGCAAATTTGATTTGCTAACATAAAGCTTTTTTTTAATTTAATGAAATTAAAATTACAAAATGACAAAAATGCCCCTAAAAGTCGGCAATAGCAAGATTTAAAGAGTAAAATTTTTATTTTCTTCTTCTAAGCTAAGTATGGCCGAAAATTCATTCTCCAAATACTCTACAATTTTTGTTTAATGAAACAAGGAAGAAAGTGAAGATTAAGAGGTAATTTTTAATATTCTTAAGTTTAGAAAATTAGTTTCTTGTTCTTGATTTACTAGAATAGTTCTAGGGTTCTTTACTTCTTAGAAATTGGGGCTTTTGATTTTGAGGATGAAATTGAAGGCTTGGTGCATGTGTGAAGTTGATTTGAATGATATTATTGTAATAATTGTTCAATTTGATCATTTGATGATATGTTGCCTTTCTAGAGTGTTATGACCACTCGTGTAATGCCTAGAATTGTTCTTGGGTGCTTCATTGGTGGTGACTTGGATTGGTGTTGTGATTAATTTGATTAATGTTGAAAAGGTTGGATTAAAGCATGAAAAATTGATTATTTTTGTTACAAAATTAGATCTGGAAAAAATGGGTTTATTGTGATGAAAATAATGTCATATGTATGTATTGGATGTGTTTTGGGTGTTGGAACAATTGCCGGAAACTGTTTCGGAGTTGAAATATGTGAAACCAGTGAAAAACGGCATTACCAGGTGACTTTTGAGCCAACCGGGTGACGGCTGCCCAAACAGTGAATTGGTCTCTGTTCGGGCAGCCCATGAACTGCTCTAGTACTGTTGGGGCTGACATGGGCAGCCCCCATGTGCATTGGGTAGTCGGTTCGATCAAAAACATGTTTTACGCCATTTTACGGAAAAAATGTTTTCGTAAAAGTTTCGCGATGTTTCTTAACTATTTATGTCGTTATTTGATATCGAATAAATATGTTTAGGTGAAATATGAAAAAATTATTCATATTGGATATTGACTAATTTATTCGGTAATTTAAAAAGTTTTAAAATTATGATTTCACCCGAACCGCGAGCTTCCGCTACGCCCGCGACAAAACCCCAACAACATTTGGGTTAGCAACTCACATCTTGAATCTTCTTATCTTTTGTGAGTGCCCAAGTGAATTGTAAAATATTCATTATCAAACACTTGAGGTTGTGAAAACCTTTTGTGAGTGGGTATACTCAAAAATGTGGATTGTAAAGGTTTGTGAGTGAGCCTAGGAACAAAACTCATTGTAAAAGTTTTAAGAGTGAACATAGGGATAAAACTCTTGTCTAACGATTTGGGCTAAACCTAGGGGACAAAACTCTTGGTTGCGGATGAGCCACGGAAAACTCAGTGTAAGTTTTGGATTCAACTTAGTGGAAATCTTCAAGCGCGGCTTGGGGGATGGACGTAGGCATTGATTGGCCGAACCACTTTAAATCAATGGTGTCAATTTGACTAACTCTATCTGTTTATTTTACTGCATGCTTAATATTATCTTTCTATATTATTTAGCATAACTTGTGATTGATAAATTGATTAATATTGTTAATTGGTAAAGCTACAAGCTTTGTAGCATAAAATCGGCAAGAATTTTTAATTCTACATATTTAGGCCATTACACAATTCACCTCACTCGTGGGTATAGAGTTGTGTTTGTTGTGTGCTTGTAAGTAATTCATGAATCATCAAGAATGGAATAACAGAAAGAATCAGGAGACATGAGAATGAATCCTCGAGAATAATGCAACTGAAAAAATCGAGAGACATATGGAATAAATCCTCAAGAATGAAGCAACTGAATAAATCAGTAGACCCGAAGAGTGAAGCTTTGGGAATGAGGAATGAATCCTTGAAAATCCATCAACATCATATAGGGGGACGAAGCCTCCATGAACTAAAAACTTATGAAGAAAGAACGAAGCCTCCACCAAAGTCACAAATGATCAAAGCATCAGGGGCCTAGGGGTCCAACCTATTCAGATTATTAAACAGTGTTTGAAGTACCTCACATGATCGAAGAATCAAATAATCGATTGAGGCATCGGGGGACCTATGGTCCAGCAACCATCAGAGCAGAGATTGAGGCATCTCACAACTGATCGAGGTATCGGCGGACCGCGCGTTCAGCCACTACCACATGAGATATCGAGGCATCTCACAACCGATTGAAGCATCGGGGGACCAAGGGTCCAACAATCACCACAGCAAATATCGAGGCATCTCAAAACCGATCGAGGCATCGGGGGACCTGTAGGTCCATCAATCATCAGAACTACAAAGCTAGGGATCGAAGCATCCCGCCACCGATCGATGTATCAGAGGACTTGAGGGTCTATTCATCAAATAAATAAAATAGCCACTACCAGGTCAGGTAAGTCCAGCAAGGGCCAGCGAACCAGGTAAGGAAAAAACATGCATGACTTTGATAAACATGTCATTGTTAGACACGGCTCAAGACTACTAAAGTGGGGGTGATTGTAGACACTGTATTTATATTTATAGCCCGATGATGAGCCTCTTACGGGGACACCTTCTGAAAATTATGAAATTATAAGGATGAATGTTAGGAAGGAAAATAACTTTAGAAAATATAGCCAAATGTCGACCAGACATCACCTATGTCCAGCCTACCTTCTCTTTAGCTAGTAAATTCGACCGGATATGCTTTGAAAACCCTAAATCCGGCCGAACATAACACAATTATCATTAAACGAGTAGATTTTCAGAAACTAAAGTTATGACCGGTCAGACATACAATTCAAATTTAACAGCTAGCCAGACATGTATCGTGTTGTCATTACACGTGTAAAATTCAAATAGTTGGAATCACGGGCTTGGTTACGTCCAGCTGGAGGTATGTCTTAAAATGTACATCCAATCGGACATAGTTCGAGCTGTGTCTAAATTTTAATTGGCAATCATGCGAGACTGACTGGAGAAAGGGAGTGGACCATGCTTTCCCTTCCATCCTTATGTAGGTGTTTTATGGTGAAAATCCGGTAACGCAGCGGAAACACGGAAAATCAAAATTTTTCCTGGATCAATTAAATAAACTTATTTATTTAATTATCCAATTATCAAATTTTGAAAATTTACACAAGAAATCAAATTTCTTGATAATTACCGAATTACCCCACAACTTTGCAAATTGATCATTTTAGTCCTAAAATTGTCAAATATAATTTTAGATGATTCTAAATAATTTGTAAAATGATTTCCAACATGTCAAACACATCAAAATCAGATTGCAACAAAATCCCCAATTTTTTAGTTAATTGCCGAAACAGCCCCGAATTTTTCAGTTTTTGCAATTTGGTCATTTTATGTTCAAAACATGCCAAGATCAAATCCAATCAACCCAAAAATTAATATGCATCATATAAACACCATAATACATCACATATATGAAAAGCCCCAAATTTGGAAAGGGTTAAGAACCCTAATTTTACAATTTCTTCAAATTGATAAATCTTACGAAATCCCTTAAATCCATCACTTTAATTCAAACTTTACCACACCAATCATGTCTCACCAACATGAAACAACTCAAGAACAATTATAGGTCATCAATGAGTGGCTTAGAAACTCTAGAATGGCAACATGATTATCAAATAATCAAAAGTAAGCCATTGAAACCATGTGAAGCTTACTTTATAACCATACATGCATACATCTTTCAAACAAGTTCATAACCAATTAAAACACAAACTATAAGTGTAGAGACAACATCCTAGCAGCACATGTTAAAGCTAAGCATGTTAGAAATATTTTCTATGTTGGAAGATTTAAAGAAAAACTTACAAAGTCAAGAAATTTCCAAGCTTTTATCTTTGTTCTTCAAACTTTTCTCTCAACTCTTTTGTATTTGTTTTGGTAACTTATGAAACCCTTAATCTAATGAAATGAAACAAAACAATATATACACACTCCAAAAAGCCCTTGGCCGAATGGTGTATACAATAATATCTAGATATTATTTTTTTTGTTTCAATTAATTTGCTTTATCAACTTGCATTTTGAATCATTACACAATTAATGAAATTCAACAAGTCAACAAAAGCAACTCAAGGCATTTCAAAAAAATATCAAAACTTAAGATATTTATATTTTTAATTAATTTAATTATTTAACAATTAAATAATTAAATAATTATTTAAATACAAATATTTAAATATATGTGTTATATTTACTTTAAATATTCAAATACATATATACTTATGATATAAGTCAAATATCACAATTTGACATTTAATTAATGTGTATTTAATAAAATCTATCATTAAATATAAATACACAATAATTAGGAAATGACTATTAGGTCCCATCGCATGTATTTTTTGTTTAACCTTTAAACGACTTATAAATAATCAGTATTATTCATAAAAGTTGCCTAGTGCTCTACGAGTATATTTCACTAGTGAGACTCTCTAGATTCAGGCATATCCGTCATGAAATCCAATTTCGTGTCCATAATTTACCCACCCGTAAATTATGACGACCACAGATAAACTCGCTGAATCATACAGGTCGAGGTCATGGTATATGTATAATTCCTCCGTCACAGGTATCCGGATATATCCCAGAGATATAGATGTAAATGTCAAATCTCTATAGGGACAATCCCATCGACGTCTCTATTAGCAATCACTAAAAGAACACTTAGAACTGATTTTTAAAGTGTACAATGGGACCATGGTTTTTATCTGATTGTTAATCATATATGGACTACCTATGCTCTGTATACAGAACTGACGGATCATATCTCGATACACAGAGGACACCCTGAGGATCTGTCCACACCCAATGAATAGGCAGAGGTCTGATCTGAATAGATCGATGATGTGACTGCCATCTAAGTGTGGAATATGTCTCATGTGCCCACAGTGGTATCTCAAGTCGAAGAATCACAAATGCTACTCAACCCGAGAATATTCTTATTGACGTTGGTGTACCATTCATTAAGAATCTTCGGTAAGTCGTTCAATGTTTATCCACTATAAACACCTACACATCTATACAAGTCTCCAAGACTCATGGTTCATTGAGAAACCATTGTAATCATATATTCCAGTATACGACATTTATCGGTCTTAACGAGTTTACTTTACTGGCCAAGTAATGTAAACATTGACCTGGAACTGCCTGAGAATGACAATGTCATGATATAACTCAATGTCAGTCGCGACGCTTTTGCAGCTGTATCATGACTAATCATCCTAAGGTCTGTTACGTCTTTACCATATAAGAAGATATATTATATTATAGAAACTGCTCATTTTATTCATAATAAAACATTTACAATAGTATTTTCAAGGAAATACAACGGGGAATCAGCGCTCTGAGCACCAACCCCAACAAAATCTCTCACTTGCTCTAGTGCTAATATCGATTGTATCTAGTACCCATCGACTCCACATGATGTGGTACTTACGTTTCACCTACTTAAACTTCTGATGCGCCCTCGGTTCCTTTGCTTGCGCAATGGCTCCAGTATTATCATAGTATAACGGAATCACATTCCCGATACTTGGGACAACTCCCAATTTTTGTGATAAAGTTCATAATCCATACAGCTTCCTTTGCAGCTTCAGAAGCTGCAATGTATTCCGCCTCTGTGGTGGAATCTGTTGTTGACCCCTGTTTGGAACTCTCCAGCAAACTGCACCTCCGTTAAGGGTAAAGACGAATCCAGATGTAGACTTTGTATCATCGAGATCCGATTTGAAGTCGGAATCCGAATACCCATTAACTTACAGTTCACTTCCTCCATATATAATCAACTTATCCTTAGTATCTTTAAGATACTTCATGATATGTTTAATGGCCATCCAATGGTCATTTCCTGGATTGGATTGATATCTACTGGTTACGCTAACATCGAAACTGGTATTAGGCCTAATACATAACATGACATACATTATGCTACCCAAACATGAAGCATAAGGTTGGTTAGACATTCTAACCTTCTCATCTTCTGTTTGTGGACCCATCTTTCTTGAAAGATGAATTTCATGTCTAAACGGTATATTTGATGTCTTACAGTTACCAAAAATGTACCGTTCCAAGATCTTATCTATGTACGTTGATTGGGATAACCCAATCAGCTTCCTCTCTCCATCTCTATAGAGTTTTATGCCTAAAACATAGGAAGCTTCTCCCAGGTCCTGCATGGAGAAATTCTTACAGAGGTAAGCTTTGACGCCTTACATCATCTCTATATCATTCCCAATGATTATAATGTCATCAACATAGAGGACTAAAAATACAACCATGCTCCCACTGGCCTTCTAATACACACAAGATTCTTCCGAATTCTTGAGAAAACCAGACAATCTAATAATCTCGTTGAATCGAAGATTCCAACTTCGTGAAGCTTGTTTAAGTCCATAAATAGACTTCTTAAGCTTACATACCATACCCGAGTTCTCGCTGGACGTAAAACCTTTCGGATGTTCTATATAGATTTCTTCATCAAAAAATCCATTTAGAAAAGCCGTTTTGACATCCATTTGCCAAATCTCGTAGTCATGATACGCAGCTATAGAAAGAAAAATCCTAATAGACTTAAGCATTGCAACTGGTGAAAAAGTTTCATCGTAGTCGACGTCAGGTCGCTGCGTGTAACCTTTTGCTACCAGTCGGGCCTTATAGGTTTCAACCTTTTCATCAGGCTGGTGCTTCCTCTTGTAAACCCATTTACAACCGATAGGAACAATTCCTTCGGGAAGCGGAACCAAGTCTCAAACTTGATTCTCATATATTGAGTCTAACTCGGATTTCATGGCACTTTGCCATTTCACGGAGTCGATGTCCAACATCGATTCTCTATAGGTAAAAGGATCAGTCTCTTCAACTTAGAGAACATCGAGACTATTTTCTTGTATCAAATACAAGCGTTCATGAGGTCTATATACCATTTGTGACCTACAGAGTGTGTGTGTTGAAGGTTCTTCATCTACTTGAACTTCAGGTTCCTTCATTGGTTCGTTATTTCCAGGTTGGACTTCATAAAGTTCAACCTGTCTATGATTACCACCTTCTGATAAAAATTCTACTTCTAGAAATTTACGAAGCGAGCTACAAACACATTTCAATGCTCGGTATCATAGAACAGATATCCCTTCGTATTCGAAGGATATCCAACAAACCTAAACTTTTGCCCTCGAGGCGAAAGCTTATCTTGCTGAGCCATCCTAACGTAGGCAGGACAACCCCAAACCTTAATATAATGAAGATTTGGTCTCTACCGGTCTATATCTCATACGGAGTCGTATGAACAACTTTTGAAAGAATCTTATTCAAAAGATATGCAGCTGTTAAAAGAGAGTAGTCCCATAAGTAATAGGAAAAATCTGTAAAACTCAACATTGATCAGACCATATCCAATAAAGTCTGATTTCTCCTCTCAGACACTTCATTATGTTGTGGAGTACCTGGAGAAGTATATTGAGCGAGAATCTCATTCTCCTTCATATAATCCATGAACTCACAGCTCATTTATTCACCGCCTCGATCAGATCGAAGGCATTTAATATATTGACCAGTTTATTTTTCTACTTCATTACAGAACTCTTTGAACTTTTCAAAGGTTTTCGATTTATGTCGCATCAAATAGACAAAACTGTAGGCACTGCATTTTTGCATATAAGTCCTGATGATGAGTCTCGTACAGAGGCACTACTCTTTAGGTTGCGGAAGTCGCGGGAACGAATGTCGGAAGGGGAAATTCAGAATAAGTATGTCATTGGATTCAATTCACATGTTCACTATTTTCGTTCGTGCTACATTCGTGAACGCGTTCGAACATCAAACAGATTACGGGCGTTCGTGCAGAGTTTGAATTGGCGTTCGAACGGTGTCGGTACGTCTGGTTTTGTTGCTAGCCTCACGCCCAAGCCCAATTAGCCCACCAAAACCCACCCAAAAATAATTAAAACATTTAAAACATGTCAAAAATTAAAATAATATCCTTCCTAAATTAAATAAATCACATCCCAATCTAAATAATTCACATACCTAAAAAAACAAACTAAATATATGACATTCCAAATCAAACCAAATCTCCTCCCTAACTAAAGAAGATCTTTCCTTGTGTGACACTAATCAAAATATTCCCCCCATAATTACTTGATCCATTCATATTCAAACCTTAGAAACCTTAGCCTTTGCCTATAAAAGAAACACAAATCCAACCTTAGAACCCCTTGCACATACATACAAATCACAGAAAATTCTGCAAAGCATTAGCACCCAAAACTCTCATTGCATTCACGCCTAAGACAAGAAGCGACAAACAAATAATTTTCTCTCCTACCCTACTCCACCATCACCGAAAACACTCCCCTTTACATCACCAAAACAGTCCCCAAATCGCAGCCCTCCATTCTCCGAAAATCACCCCTAAAACTGCACTGCAGTGACCGAAAATACACCCCCAAACAGCATACCAAACACCCAAAAACAGTCCCTTATTTACCGAAAACCAGTAAGCAAATATTGTGACCAGAATACAGCAGAAACATCAGCAAAACAAAGGAAACATTAGCTCAAAACAGCGAAGCAGTGAACGTGAGCAGTGGACCAGTGAACCGGAGGAGTTACGGAGCATCAACCCTTCCGACGGCCGTGTAACGCACTTTCGAGAGACAACCTAAGAGGTTAGACCTGAGGGCATTTTTCCTATTTACTTTCATTCATCTCTTAATTGTTTTATTTATTTTCTTCGCATGAGAGTCGTTTGTGGATGCATGTTGTGGCCTTTGAGTGGATGGGAAAATATGTGGTCACTTGTGGTATATAGGATGGAAAACCAGACGTAAATTCCGTAGCCGAATCCGAATGGACGGTAGTACGGTCTGTACTTGGGATACAACACCACGTACCACTTGAGCAAACGGCATATATCTCGCTTCATTTTATCTTCATTGTTTATTATCCGTATTTTATATTTCGCCCTTTACTTTCTGCACGTTATTTGTTTGTGTATTGATGATGTAGTGCGCATGAGCTTAGTATGTTAGTCTAAAGGTTCTCAATTTGAGGGGAGAAAAGTCCAAAAGGCTACCTTTACGACAATACTTTGTCGGGCCGGACGAAGTGTGTTTGATTGAATGTGAGATACGTTTAATCGGATATACGGAAGTCCACATTATTGTCTCATTTATTTAATATACATGGTAATATAATGCGCATGGGCTAACTAAGGTGGATTAAAGGTCCTCTATTCGAGGGAAATGCCTGAAGGCTACCTTTACCATGATGTTTTGCCGCACATTTTATTATGTCATTTACCCATTGCATATCGTTGCTTTATTTACGCATGCATTGCATTCTTGTGCGCATTGGCTAACTAGGGTGGATTCAAGGTCCTCTATTCGAGGGAAAATGCCTAAAGGCTACCTTTACCACGATATTTTACCGCGCCTTTTATTATGTCATTTATCATTTGCATAACGTTGCTTTATTTACGCATGCATTACATTCTTGTGCGCATGGGCTAACCAGGGTGGATTCAAGGTCCTCTATTCGAGGGAAAATACCTGAAGGCTACCTTATCCATGATGTTTTACCACGTCGGACGAGGTATACCCGATTGAATGGGAACGAGTTCAATCGGGCACGCGGGGTCCTACATTGGGGATTTGCACATCTATGTAGTGTTGCGTCATCTATCATGCATCAGGTCTAGTCCCGTTCGAACGCGTTCTCAAACTCTACACGAATGCGAACCTTCTGTTTATCGTTCGAACGTGTTTGTGAACGCTACTCGAACACGCATGAGTTTTCTTTGCTTTATCATGCATCAGGTCTTGTCCCGTTCGAACGCATTCTCGAACGCCATATGAAAGTGAACCTTTTGTTTCCCGTTCGAGCGCGTTTACGAACTTTACTCGAACGCGCATGCATTTTGTTTCATCAGGTCTTGTCCCGTTCGAACGCGTTCTCGAACGCTATACGAACGCGAACCTTCTATTTACCGTTCGAACGCGTTTACCAACGCTACTCGAATGCGCACGTATTTTCTTTGTTTTATCATGCATCAGGTCTGGTCCCGTTCGAACGTGTTCTCAAACGCTACACGAATGCGAACCTCCTGTTTACCGTTCAAACGCGTTTACGAATGCTACACGAACGTGCATACACTGAACTGAGTCATTTTCATCACATTTCATGCATAATTGCTTCTTGGGTGGTTTCTCTTGTATCATGTAATTAATCATACCATTCCATTATTGATACTTTCATTGTTATCATCTATTTGTATCCCCGCATTTATCTATTTGATGTGATCATTAGATCGTGTTCAAGCATGATTAAGTCGTTAGGATGTTACTTGTTTCTCAAGCATGATTTAGTCATTAGTATGTTATTCCTCTATGCATGATCTTGTCATCTCCTTTCGCAATATGTGTTTCTTTATGTTTATGCTTAGGTTGTTATTTATCTTTCGTTTTTGATGATTCAACATGTTCATAAGATTATTGTGTGATATCGTATGTTTTCCGTTATGATGATTACTTTCATGCATGTGAACTTAAATGTAGAATACTATTGGAAATATGTTGCATAGATTCGATTAAATTATTACACAAATCATTTCATTGCAAGTGGCATAAGTAAGGGACCATTCAGAACCCAACGGTTTGAGGTATTCCCTTGCGAGGGGTGAATGCGGCCTTAAATCATTTTCCTGGTTCACACCGGGTGGCGACTCCATGTTATTTCTCCGGTTTAGTCTCTCGCGGGCTACTCTGTACTCCCAATCGGGCCGCGAACCCGGGACAGCGTCGTCCAACATTTGTGTCCTACAGTCTGGCGACTCCACTGGGGATAGAGAATTGGCCCCGAAATAATGTCTTGTAGTGATTATGATTTGTGCTTTAATTAACTATGTTTACCGTGGGTTGAAATGGGTTTAATCAAAGGCACTTTTAAGGCTAGGTAATGGTTTGGTGTCTTCCCTCATTCACTACCTTTCTATATGGAAAAGCTGCGAAGGCACCTAGATAATCATGTACTTGTAGCCTACCGTGATGGACTAATTAGGAGGACTCGTTGTTTATTCCTGTCACCAAGCCATAAGAGCCTAAGAGGCTTGGGTTTTTAAGAGAGTTCGCTCCGCCCTCCCTCAGGGGAATCTACAACGGGAAATCCATTTGACAGTCAGTCACGCACCACAACTCGTTGGCACGTACCATAAGTTATAAAAAAGGGTGCGCTCACTTGGTTGCTCGAACCCTTGAGTGGGGAGACCTAGTTGTGGGCAACCCTTCACCGGCGAGAGTCTTTATCTATACTCCCGCAAACCCACATGTAGACCAGAGTTGTATGACCTATAGCAACTATTTCCTTGTGCTTGTGGACCATCCTCATTTGGATGCAGTTGGACTTCTTGTCAGAAATGCGAGCTTGTTGGGCCATTTAAACTGGGATGAGTTCGTATCCTATGACAATTAGGCCAAAAGTTTCTGAAATGGCGATGGGCCACTCTGTAGAAATTATTACTTTATGCTTCAATTATCTCTTTATGCTTGTATTTGGGGACCATCCTCATTTGGATGCAGTTGGACTTCTTGTCAGTTGGGACGAGTTCGTATCCTATGACAATTGGGCCAAAAGTTTCTAAAATGCCGATGGTCCATCCTGTGTTTAGGCCCCTTATCATTTGAAGTTGTTTAACCATGTTGTCGTAAATGTGTAAACCTGTTGGGCCTTTTCAACTGGGACAAGTTTGCACCTTGCAATAATATGATTGAAGCTTTAAAATGACAATGGGCTGAATTATATGTGCCACACATCGCACGTATCTCATGCATCCCATGCATACACACATCATGTTAACTCTTTTGTGTCTTAAGAGCCATCATAGATATCCGTTGGGTTAGGGAAAAGGAAGACTTATTAAAAGGCCAATAGCAAACATGAGCGAATCAGAGAATGAAACATCCCGTATGGATCAGTTGTAAACCAATCTCACCAAGGTTACTGAACAGTTGCAAGCCTTGACTGCTGCTATGGCCAATATGGTTATACCCCGTGCTGGGGGAAACTCTGAGAATGAGAGGTGTGAAGACCCTCCGACTAGATTGAATGATGATATTTCGGGTTTTGATGATGATATGGCTGAATATGCTGCAGGGAAAGTGGCAGGGTCTCAAGCTGAACTGCAGAAACTATGGGATCAGGTAGAATTGGTTACCCACAAAATGAGGGGTAAACATGAAAACTTTCTAGATTATGAGGCAATGACTTTTGAAGAACAGCTGCCGGCTCAGTTCAAAATGCCTGATATGGCCAAGTTCAATGGGGATGGGGACCCGAGGGTCTATCTCTGATAATATGTGTCAGTTATGAGTTCAGTGGGCCTGATACAGCGCCAAGTTCAGAAAATGTTTGAGATGTCGCTTGAAGGGGCGCCAGTAGTGTGGTATCATAGTCTCGAGAGGAAAGTCAAAGAAGATTGGAGGGAATTGGCAGATGCATTTCTGAAAACAGTATGTTACAGACTTGGAGATTGATTTGTCACTCCGCGACTTGGAGAATACCAAGGAGAAACCGGAGGAAAGTTTCAAGGAGTATGTAAACCGCTGGAGAAGTCAGCTTCTAAAGATGCAGACTCGGCCCTCAGAAAATGACCAAATCAAAATGATCATCAAGGGCACCAAACCCTCCATTTATGGCAAGTTAAGAAGGATGACCTCCATGATTGCAGATTTCTGACAGCTGAGGGAGACTGTCATGGACATCGAAGTAGAAGAAGCAAAGAATAGAAAGTTCTATGGCCATAATAGAAGGACCTTTGGGGGACATTCTGAGACCAAGCCCATTATTGCCAAAGTTGCTGCCATCAGGAACTGGCATTTCTCTAACCTGTGGAAGCCTTTATCTAAGGTGCTTGAGAAGCTGAAGGCGCAAGGACTCCTAAAACCCTTAGAGCCTAAACCACTTCGAGATCCTATACCATCCAACCTTGACCTAAGCCTGTATTGCCACTTCCATCAGAGGAGAGACCACGAAACTGACAGCTGCACCCGCCTTAGGCATGAAATCCAAAACCTCATTGATGCCCATAAAATACCCGATCCTGAGAAAGAACAACCCAACACACACCGGAACCCCCTACCAAACTATCACTCCGTCCCACCGCCTACCTACATGATCAACTCCGGCCTGCCCGAAAGCTTTATCCTCTAAACCCTCAACCACCCAGTTTCTTTCATGGGGATAGGGAACAACAGCAGTAGAGAACCATAGGCCGAGGAAGAAGGCAATGTTGTGAATGATGAAGATGTTCCTCCTAGTTTATTTGATCTTGCATTTTCAAAGACATTGAGTTTATCTACTTGTTCGAACCATTTCTTAATGATAATAAAGACGTTCATTTCACTTACTTGCCTGAGTCTCTTCATTTCAACCTGCAACATGAGTATATTTGGCAAAAGCATTCAACCCTAGTACTATGATACTCAGCGATGTTTAGAACACAGGAATTCCTGAAAGAAGCAAGTAGAAAGACAAGATAGCCATTCAGAAATTGGGAAATGGGGCAGTGAGACTGTCAGATTTAGAAGGGAATGAGTTCACCGAGCCGATCAACGTAGACAGATTGAAGCAGTATTTTGCCTGAAGAAGAGAAAACCGAGTAGTCACCAAGAGAAGACCTAACCCAACGGGATAGGAAACTCATTCATGCATGCATACAGACACGTAACATATTTGCATTCTTTTTGTGTTTGTTCTGTTTTGTAATAACAAGTTTCAAAGAAGAAAAAGAGAAAGCAGCAAAAGCAAGCCAACCTGAAGCAGCAACAGTACAATGTCATCAGTTTCAGGAAGGAATCAATATCAGTTTGGGGCAAAGCCCCACATCAGCATCAGTTTAGAGCAAGGCCCACATCCGTATCAGATTGGGGGCGAGGCCCACATCAGCATTAGTTTATGGCGAGGCCCACATCAGTATCAGCTTGGGGGCGAGGCCCACATCAGCATCAGTTTATGGGCGAGGCCCACATCTGCATCAGTTTGGGGGGCGAGGCCCATCTTAGTATCAGCTTGGGGGCGAGCCCACATCAGTATCAGTTTAGGGCAAGGCCCACATCAGTATTAGTTTGGGCCGAGGCCCACATCAGTATCAGTTTTGGGGATGAGTCCCGGGGGCGAGGCCCACATCAGTATCAGCATCATTTTTGGGGATGAGTCCCTGGGGCGAGGTCCACATCAGCATTGTCAGTACCAGTTTTGGGGGCGAGGCCCATATCAGTATCAGTTTTGGGGATGAGTCCCAGGGTCGAGGCCCACACATCAGTAGCAGTTTTGGGATGCGTCCCAAGATCGAGGCCCACATATATCATCAGCAATTTTGGGGATGAGTCCTAGGGTCGAGGCCCACATCATCATGCATCCATGCATACATGCATACATATCACATACATGCAATTTTTGTTTTGTATTCGCAGGATTGTAGCGGTAAAGACCATCTCATCAAGTAACGGTTCAAAAATGAGCCACATTCTCGCACAGCACGGTTCGGAAATGGACCGCTGCCACAACAGATGCCGAAAATGGCACTCCAAAATGGAGCACACACAGCAGATGTCGGAAATGGCGCACCAAAATGGAGCACGCATGACAGATGCCAGAAATGGCACTCCAAAATGGAGCACACACCACAGATGCCGGAAATGGCGCTCCAAAATGGAGCACACACAACAAATGCCAGAAATGGCGCTCGAAAATGGAGCACATATGACAGATGCCGGAAATGGCGCTCCAAAATGGAGCACACACCACAGATGCCGGAAATAACACTCCAAAATGGAGCACACACAACAAATGCCGGAAATGGCGCTCCAAAATGGAGCACACATGACAGATGCCGGAAATGGCGCTCCAAAATGGAGCACACACCACAAATACTGGAAATGGCGCTCCAAAATGGAGCACATACAACAGATGCCGAAAATGGCACTCCGAAAATGGAGCACACACAGCAGATGGCGGAAATAGCGCTCCAAAATGGAGCACACATGACAGATGCCGGAAATGGCACTCCAAAATGGAGCACACACCACAAATGCAGGAAATGGCGCTCCAAAATGGAGCACATACAACAGATGCCGAAAATGGCACTCCAAAATGGAGCACAATTCGAAAGTGGACCACCAGATCAACTCACTTCGAAGCAGCAGGCAAGTCAGGTGACAGCTGGCGAGCCAGTTAAGTAAAAATGCATTGCATAACTTTGATAGGATTGTCATTGTCACACACTGCACAAGTCCCATCAAAGTGGGGGACACTGTAGGCACTGCATTTTTGCATATAAGTCCCGATGATGAGTCTCGTACGGAGGCACTACTCTTTAGGTTGCAGAATTCGCGGGAAACGATTGTCGAAAAGGGAAATTCAGAATAAGTATGTCATTGGATTCAATTCACATGTTCACTATTTTCGTTCGTGCTGCATTCGTGAACACGTTCGAACATCAAACAGATTACGGGCGTTTATGCAACGTTCAAATCGGTGTTCGAACGGTGTCGATACTTTTGGTTTTATTGTTAGCCTCACGCCCAAGCCCAATTAGCCCACCAAAACCCACCCAAAAATAATTAAAACATTTAAAACATGTCACAAATTAAAATAATATCCTTCCTAAATTAAATAAATCACATCCCAATCTAAATAATTCACATACCTAAGTAAACAAATTAAATATATGACCTTCCCAATCAAACATAATCTCCTCCCTAACTTAAGAAGATCTTTCCTTGTGAGACACTAATCAAAATATTCCCCCCATAATTACTTGATCCATTCATATTCAAACCTTAGAAACCCTAGCCTTTGCCTATAAAAGAAACACAAATCCAACCTTAGAACCCCTAGCACATACATACAAATCACAGAAAATTCTGCAAAACATTAGCACCCAAAACTCTCATTGCATTCACGCCTAAGACAAGAAGCGACAAACGAATAATTTTCTCTCCTACCCTACTCCACCAACACCGAAAACACTCCCATTTACATCACCGAAAACACTCCCCAAATCATAGCCCTCCATTCTCTGAAAATCACCCCTGAAACTGCACTGCAGTGACCAAAAATACACCCCCAAATAGCAGCCCAAACACCCAAAAATAGTCTCTTATTTACCGAAAACCAGTAAGCCAATATTATGACCAGAATACAGCGAAAATAACCGCAAAACAGAGGAAATGTCAGCTCAAAATAGTGAAGCAGCGAACGTGAGCAGTGAACCAGTGAACCGGAGGAGTTGCAGAGCATCAACCCTTCCGACGGCCGTGTAACGCACTTTCGAGAGACAACCTAAGAGGTTAGACCTGATGGCACTTTTCCTATATACTTTCATTCATCTCTTAATTGTTTTATTTATTTTCTTCGCATGAGAGTCGTTTGTGGATGCATGTTGTGGCCTTTGAGTGGATGGGAAATTTTTTCATCTCTTGTGGTATATAAGATGGAAACCCAGACGTAAATTTCGTAGTCGAATCCGAATGGACGGTAGTGCGGTCTGTACTTGGGATACAACTCCACGTACCACTTGAGCAAACGACACATATCTCACTTCATTTTATCTTGATTGTTTATTATCCGCATTTTATATTTTACCCTTTACTTTCTGCACGTTATTTGTTTGTGTATTGATGATATAGTGCGCATGGGCTTAGTATGTTAGTCTAAAGGTTCTCAATTTGAGGGGAGAAAAGTCCAAAATGCTACCTTTACGACAATACTTTTCCGCGCCGGACGAAGTGTGTTTGATTGAATATGAGATATGTTTAATCGGATATACGGAAGTCCACATTATTGTCTCATTTATTTTATATGCACGGTAACATAATGCGCATGGGCTAACTAGGGTGAATTAAAGGTCCTCTATTCGAGGGAAATGCCTGAAGGCTACCTTTACCACGATGTTTTGCCGCGCCTTTTATTATGTGTCATTTACCCCTTGCATATCGTTGCTTTATTTACGCATGCATTGCATTCTTGTGCGCATGGGCTAACTATGGTGGATTCAAGGTCCTCTATTCGAGGGAAAATGCCTAAAGGCTACATTTACCACGATGTTTTGCCGCACCTTTTATTATGTCATTTATCATTTGCATAATGTTGCTTTATTTACGCATGCATTGCATTCTTGTGCGCATGGGCTAACTAGGGTGGATTCAAGGTCCTCTATTCGAGGGAAAATGCCTGAAGGCTACCTTATCCACGATGTTTTACTGCGCCGGATGAGGTATACCTGATTGAATGGGAACGAGTTCAATCGGGCACACGGGGTCCGTCATTGGGGATTTGCTTATCTATGTATGTGTTGCGTCGTCTATCATACATCAGTTATGGTCTCATTCGAACGCGTTCTCAAATGCTACACGAACACGAACCTTCTGTTTACCGTTCGAATGCGTTTGTGAACGCTACTCGAACACGCATGAGATTTCTTTACTTTATCATGCATCAGGTCCTGTCCCGTTTGAACGCGTTCTTGAACGCCATACGAATGCGAACCTTCTGTTTCCCGTTCGAATGCGTTTACAAACGCTACTCGAATGCGCATGTATTTTGTTTCATCAGGTTTAGTCCCGTTCGAACGCGTTCTTGAACGCTATATGAATGCGAACCTTCTGTTTACCGTTCGAACGCGTTTACTAACGCTACTCGAATGCGTACATATTTTCTTTGATTTATCATGCATCAGGTCTGGTCCCGTTCGAACGCGTTCTCAAACGCTACGCGAACGCGAACCTTTTGTTTACCGTTCGAACGCGTTTACGAATGCTACACGAACGCACATACACTGAACTGAGTTCTTTTCATCACATTTCATGTATAATTGCTTCTTGGGTGGTTTCTCTTGTATCATGTAATTAATCATACCATTCCATTATTGATACTTTCACTGTTATCATCTATTTGTATCCCCGCATTTATCTATTTGATGTGTTCATGAGATGGTGTTCAAGCATGATTAGGTCGTTAGGATGTTACTTGTTTCTCAATGATGATTTAGCCATTAGTATGTTATTCCTCTATGCATGATCTTGTCATCTCCTTTCGCAATAGGTGTTTCTTTATGTTTATGCTTAGGTTGTTATTTATCTTTCATGTTTGATGATTCAACATGTTCATGAGATTATTGTGTGATATTGTATGTTTTCCGTTATAATGATTACTTTTATGCATGTGAACTTAAAGGTAGAATACTCTTGGAAATATGTTGCGTAGATTCGATTAAATTATTGCACAAATCATTTCATTACAAGTGGCATAAGTAAGGGACCATTCCGAACCCAATGGTTTGAGGTCTTCCCTTGCGAGGGGTGAATGCGGCCTTAAATCATTTTCCCAGTTCACACCGGGTGGCCACTCCATGTTATTTATCCGGTTTAGTCCCCCGCGGGCTACTCCGTACTCCCAACCGGACCGCGCGAGCCCATGACAGCATCGTCCAACATCTGTGTCCTACAATAACCATACTGTGACAGATCATCAGTAAAGGTGACGAAGTACGAATAACCACTGTGAGCAGTCTGACTTAGTGGACCATATACATCAGAATGTACGAGTTCCAGTAAGTTAGTGGTGCGGTGTCCAACACCATAAAATGGGGCATTGGTTATCTTACCCTGAATACACGATTCACAAGTTGGATAGGGTTCAATGGTGAGATCTGGTATCAAACCATTCCTAACCAATTGGGTAAGACATTTAACGCCTATATGACCTAGCCGCATATGCCAAAGTTTAGTATTATTAACAACAGGTAAACTACATTTATTAATCCCAATATTCAAAATATCTTTAGAAGTATACAATGTGAAATGACCATGCTCATTTGGACAACAAAGGATCTGAACATTACGTTTATCATATAAATACAAAGAACAGTTCTTAATATTAATACGATAACCTTCTGTATCTAATACAAAAAGAGATATAATATTTGCTACACATCGCGGTATAATGTAGCAATCATACAACAAAAGGCTCCCATTCGGTAAAAGGATCTCGCATACTCCCACTGCAACTGTATCCAGAGAGTCTCCACTCCCAAAGCGCTACTGCATCTCTCCAGGCTTCAGTTTCTTACTTTCCTTCAGCACCTGCAATGAATTGCAAATGTGAACAGAACAAGCAAAATCTAAAATCCAGCTGGATGTAACAGTTTCACAAGCCAGTGAGATATCAATAACTGGAAAAATAAATGTACATGATGTAGATGTTCTTCTCCTTCCTTATCTGGGTGATGTAGTCAGGATAGTTCATTTTTCCAGTGCCCGACTTTGCTGCAGTGATGGCATTTGTCTTCACAAGCCCTCTTGGGCTTTGTTATCTTTCCTTGTGGTTGAGAACCGAAACCTTTATTCTTCTTCACTTTTGTTTTCTTTCCCTTTGACCAGGTCTGGGAAGAAGCAGAGAGTGAAGTAGGTTTCTTAGGTCCTCTTCCAGTACTCACTTCCTCAGGTCCTCTTCCAGTACTCACTTCCTTAGGTCATCTTCCACTGTGATCAGCATCCTATGTAGTTCATGGTAGGAACATATAATCCCATTCATGTTGAAATACATCACGAATTGGAGATATGAAGCTGGGGCGAACCAAGAATGACACTCATACCGAGATGTCATTCAAATGGAGATTATGTTGCCTCAGTCTTTCGATCAAATCGATCAAGTGAAGAACATGCAAGCTCACAACTTGCCTATCGTCCAGTCGCGTATGGAATAGTTCCATCGCAACTTTATGAACAATAATTTGTTCTTGGTTCATGAACGATTCTCTTAATCGCAACATCATACTATACACATCTGGCATGCCATAGTATTGTTTCTTGAGTTCTTGTGCCAGTGAACTTAAGATGTATGATTTAACTTTTAAATCATCATCTTTCCAAGCTTGGAAAACTTGGTGTTCCTCCGGTGTTGCGTCCTCAGACACAGCAATGGGCAACGGACCCTCAAGTACATATCCCAACTTTTCAGAATCAAGGACAATCCTTAAATCCAAATCCCAATCGGCGAAGTTCTCAGCGCCTTTAAGTTTGTTCGTATCCAACATGCGCTCAAACGGATTAGTCGATTGTGCCGCCATCGCAAATCTATCATATAGATTACGAAAAACGGTTAGCAGAATATAAGCAGTTTCATATAATATCGTAAGCATTAACTAGATCATGGATTTTTAATCTAAAAATGCATCTCCCACTAAATCATGCAATACTGTAATCCCCAAATAGAATACAACGATTATTTAATTAAATTGAATACAAATAGTGAAAGGTGGATCCCATGAATATATTTCAGCTCACAGCTTTGGAACGTTCTCGCCTACGTATATTCATCAGGTAGACAACTCATTGTCAATCACTCAATAGTGACTCATGGGTTTCCGGTCCTGGTCATTTCTCGTTGTGACAGCTTTGACACGTTCACAAGGAGGCGTACCATACCAAGGTTAAACTTGTCAATGATAAACTCAAGCTACTTGCGTAACCCTGACAGCTTTGGCACGTTCAGGATTCCGCTTTCGCTTGAATTTATCTAGTATCGGATATACATTCAGCATAAATAAATTTCTATCAGCTACACCCTCACAGCTTTGGCACGATCTCGGATGTAGTCACAAAAAAATATTCATAAACTGTATTGACAAGACGGACCATGTAATATGCATCAAATACATAATTATCATAAAACCTTATTAATTTGGGATTTTCCGCAAAAGATGTCTTTTACTTTATTTAATCAAATTAAATAAACACATGCATGCATCAAGTAAAGATTAAATTAAACATTGAATTTAAAAGGCATAATCATATTAGGGTGTCCAGAATCAGACTCGCTCTGATACCATTTTGTAGGTGTTTTATGGCGAAAATCTGGTTACGGAGCGGAAACACGGAAAATCAAAATTTTACGATTTCAAAATTTTTCTTGGATCAATTAAATAAACTTATTTATATATTTACCCAATTATCAAATTCTGAAAATTTACACAAGAAATCAAATTTCATAGTAATTATCGAATTGCCCCACAACTTTGCAAATGAATCATTTTAGTCCTAAAATTGTCAAATATAATTTTGGATAATTCTAAATCATTTCTAAAATGATTTCCAACATGTCCAACACATCAAAATCAGACTGCAACAAAATCCCTAATTTTTAGCTAATTGCCGAAACAGCCCTAAATTTTTCAGTTTTTGCAATTTGGTCCTTTTGTGTTCAAAACATGCCAAGATCAAATCCAATCAACCCAAAAATTAATATGCATCATACACACACCATAATACATCACATATGTGAAAATTTCCAAATTTGGAAAGGGTTAAGAACCTTAATTTTACAATTTCTTCAAATTGATAAATCATATTAAATCCATTAAATCCATCATTTTAATTCATATTTTACCACACCAATCAAGTCTCACCATCATGAAACAACTCAAGAACAATTCTAGGTCATCAATAAGTGGCTTAGCAACTCTAGAATGACAACATGATTATCAAATAATCAAAAGTAAGCCATTGAAACCATTTCAAGCTTACTTTATAACCATACATGCATACATCTTTCAAACAAGTTCACAACCAATTAAAACACAAACTATAAGTGTAGAGACAACATCCTAGCAACACATGTTGAAGCTAAACATGTTAGAAATATTTTCTATGTTGGAAGATTTAAAGAAAAACTTACAAAATCAAGAAATTTCCAAGCTTTTCTCTTTGTTCTTCAAACGTTTCTCTCAACTCTTTTGTATTTGTTTTGGTAACTTATGAACCCTTAACCTAATGAAATGAAACAAAACAATATATAATCACTCCAAAAAGCCCTTGGCCGAATGGTGTATACAATAATATCTAGATATTTTTTTTTTTTCAATTAATTTGCTTTATCAACTTGCATTTTGAATCATTACACAATTAATGAAATTCAACAAGTCAACAAAAGCAACTCAAGGCATTTCCAAAAAATATCAAAATTTAAGATATTTATATTTTTAATTAATTTAATTATTTAACAATTAAATAATTAAATAATTATTTAAATATAAATATTTTAGATATGTGTATTATATTTACTTTAAATATTCAAATACATATATATTTATGATATAAGTCAAATATCACAATTTGACATTTAATTAATGTGTATTTAAGAAAATCTATCATTAAATACAAATACACAATAATTAGGAAATGACTATTAGGTCTCATCACATGTATTTTTTGTTTAACCTTTAAACGACTTATAAATAATCAGTATCATTCATAAAAGTTTCATAGTGCTCTACGAGTATATTTCACTAGTGAGACTCTCTAGATTCAGGCATATCCGTCACGAAATCCAATTTTGAATTTCGTGTCCATAATTTACCAACCCGTAAATTATGACGACCACAGATAAATTCGTTGAATCATACAGGTCGAGGTCATGGCATGTGTATAATTCCTCTGTCACAAGTATCCGGATATATCCCAGAGATATAGATATAAACGTCAAATCTCTATAGGGACAATCCCGGCGACGTCTCTATTAGCAATCTCTAAAAGAACACTTAGAATTGATTTCTAAAGTGTACCACGGGCCCATGGTTTTTATCTGATTGCTAATCATATATGGACTACCTATGCTCTGTACACATAACTGACGGATCCTAACTCGATACACACAAGACACCTTGAGGATCTGTCCAACACAATGAACATGCGAAGGTCTGATCTGAATAGATCGGTGATGTGACTGTCATCTAAGTGTGAAAGATGTCTCATGTGCCCACAATGGTATCTCAAGTTGAAGAATCACAAATGCTACTCAACCTGAGAAGATTCTTATTGACTTTGGTGTACCATCCATTAAGAATCTTCGGTGAGTCATTCAATGTTTATCCGTTATAAACATCTACACGTCTATACGAGTCTCCAAGACTCATGGTTCATTGAGAAACCATTGGAATCATATATTCCAGTATACGACATGTACTGGTCTCAACGAGTTTACTTTACTGACCAAGTTGTGTAAACCTTGACTAGGAACTGTCTGAGAATGACAACGACATGATACAACTCAATGTCAGTTGCGACGCTTTTGTAACTGTATCATGACTAATCATCCTAAAGTCTATTACGTTTTTACCATATAAAAAGATATATTATATTATAGAAACTACTCATTTTATTCATAATAAAATATTTACAATAGTATTTTCAAGGAAATACAACGGGGAATTGGCGCTCTGAGCACCAACCCCAACACCTTAGACTTCATTGTTTCACTATAAAAGAAGGCTTCCCCATTCACATTTTCGAGATAGCAATCATTTATTAAGACCTTAAAGAAATCCCCGCAAAATTCTGAAAGAGAGAGAGAGAGAGAGAGGGAGAATCCCATGATCTTTGGAGTTCCTTCTCCTTAGTACGAATTCGGTAATTACCCGACATTCAAAGACGTATCCCGAGCCAAACTATATAGAAAAAGTACGACTTGAGGGCACCCTTTGTCATTTGAATGCATATTTGAGATTCTATTTTTGACACAGTATCTTCGGCCGGATGTACGTCACGTCCCGACATATATGCACACATATCCAACTGCCTATAAATATCTTAGGCCATATTTTCTGCTTTCTCTAGTTAATTGCATGATTAGTTATTTTTTATGTTACACTCGTCATTGTTAAAATATGCATGTTTAGTTGTTTTATTATGTTGCTGTAACTATTAATATGTATGCGTTTATTTTACTGGCCAAGATAAGATTAATATGTATGATTTTTTCTACTTACTATATGATCTGTCAAGTTTTTCCGACCTAACTATATTATGTTAGGTCGGACATGCCTTATATCCAGTTGGATGACCCATTGTAGAATATAGGATGGAAACATGAACGTAAGTTCCATAGCCGATTTCGAATGAACGGTAATATAGTTCGCACTCAAGATACAACTCCACGTACCACTGGGAGATGGCCATTTCATTATTATTACATCCAAAATACATGTTTACTGTATCTGTCATCATTAGCATGTGTTTTTGCATTCATGGTTTACGTAGTACATCCGACCAGACCTCTAGTAAGTCCGGCAGACATGTAAGTTGATTACTATATCCGGCCTACTTTGGGCCATGTCCGACTAGGTTCCTACGAGGCCATGCCCACCTAATGCATGCTTTAGTTTATTTAATTGTCATTGTAATAGTTTATTTACTTATTTAAACTTTTTTTTTGTTTACTGTATTTTATTATGTGTTTGCACATTGTATGTTTTATAAACTGTTTGCATGTTACTGCATTTTAAATATTTTACTGGCATCAGTAAGGGACCGTAATGAGATTACATAATTTTGAATAAAGAATAGCTATTGGCGTTTAAATATCCAAGTGCTTGTGAAAAAATGGATTCTCTCTTGATTCTTGATTGATCCATTATCAAGACTTAACAAAAATTGGCAATTTTTGTGGCATCTATAAATAACAAGCAAAGTTCTATCAAGAAATAAAGAAGGATTTTCTAGAACGAAATTTTTGGTGTCTAACTTGATTTTTGAATTGCATACAAATTACAGGACTTCTAAAGATTCAAATCTTAGGAAGATCGCGTCAAATAAAGTGTTATTTTTTGATAAAAGATATGTAGGAGGATTGTTGGAGTAAATTCTCCCATATAATTCCTTAAATAATATAATTTTTGAATTAAAAGTAATCTCTACAACACATTTGTTTTGTCGAATGTACCAGTAACTACCACAGATTTTCTGACAACGGAACTATACCACCTACATTTTCTGTTTTATATTAATGAACCATTTTTCCATTTACGTCATCAGAATCTATTAAAAATATTTGCAAAAATAGTATTGACCAATGATACTATTTAATATTAGAGTAGCTAACTGATTCGAAATAAAAAAATTAGGTGGTGCAGATAATATATAACAAGAATAATAATCCCCTACAATTGCACAAATATTTCATAATATCAAAAATATATGCAACAAGATTTAGAGATCTTTCACAATGTGTTATGTTGATGTTGAGTTCATGTATAATAAGATCACTTATTAAGCTAGCTCCAATTGTAGATGTGAATATGTATTTGTAAAAAAAATGATTGAGATGAACATTCATGGAATTAACAAAATATATAAATTTTAATTGATCAATAATCTTTTAAAGGGCTAACAATTAGGGCTGAGCACCGGTTCCGGTTCTACCCGGAACCAGATCGGTTTTTCGGATTTAGAATTGGAACCAGTTGGAATTAGACATGTTCCTGTTCCAAAATGGAAGAACCGAATTTAAACGGGTCGGTTCCGGTTCTGTCATGGACGGAACCAAAACCGAACCAAAACCTATTTTAGGAACCGAATCTAGAACCAATTTCGGAACCAAATTAAAACCCAACTCAAACCCAGTTTCATAACCAGTTTTAAAACTCAATTTAAACCCACTTTCATAAACCAAAATAAAACCCAATTTAAACCCAATTTCATAATTTGTTTTAAAACCCAATCTAAACCCAATTTCATACCCAAATTTAAACCCAATTTCATAACCCAATTTAAACCTATACACTTCATAAAAAAATATTATGTATTGAGTCAAAAATATTATACAATATGCAGTTTTATTTTTTATTTTATTTATGTATGGACAATTGCTAAGAATGTTACGTAATATTCAAGTGTGAGAAATAATTATATTTTCAAATTTTGATAATAATAAATAAATAGGGTAAATCAGAATCGGACCGGAACTAAATTAGAACCGATTTTTTCTGGATAGGTTTCTGTTCCACGCGGAATCGAATTGAAACCGATTAATAGGGTACCCTATTTAATTGGATAGGTTCCGATTCTACTTAATTAGGAACTGATTTTTTCCGAATAAGTTCCGGTTCCACGCAAAACCGGAACTGAAACCAATTTTGCTCAACCGTTGTTAACATTTATTATTTTTTGAACATATTTAACAACTTAATGAGAGAGCTGTTTTATAATGCTTTAACAGCCAGGCAAACAGTTCAAGCTCAACTACATTGATTTTCATGAGCCGCCATCGACTTATCTCGATTTTTATTGGGAAATTTCTGAATATACTGAATACAGGTTCAATGATTAATTGAAACGTGCGTAAGCTAGTCCGGAAATTCTAATTATATATAATAAAAAAAAAACATTGCTGAAAATATTATCCTTAGAAGGTGACATTTTGATAGGCTTGCATTACAATACTGTTGCAAAGGGCAAAGCACAGCCCAAAAGGGCGAAAAAAACTTCTAATAAAATAAAAAAATCAATCACACAGAACACAGACATCGTCCTCCTCATCAAAAAGTGCGCACGTTAACCACCTTCACACCTACCACTCATTTTATCCTCCGCTTCCACTCTTTCGAAATTCACCTCAACGCGACACATCATCAAAAGAAAAGTCCCCTTTTCCATCTCTTTCTCTCCCCCAAAACGACACAGTTTCATTTACAATAGATTTGCAAAACCCTAGCTTTCTGATCCATGGCTGAAGAACCAGCAACAACTGCTCAACCGCAGCCGTCAACGGTGCCGTTGGGAGGCTCTGTGATACCGTTAGTGAACAAGCTTCAAGACATATTCGCGCAGCTAGGGAGTCAGTCGACGATCGAGCTGCCGCAAGTGGCGGTGGTTGGTAGCCAGAGCAGTGGTAAATCCAGCGTGCTCGAGGCGCTCGTAGGTCGCGATTTCTTGCCACGTGGTAACGATATTTGCACGCGCCGTCCTCTCGTGCTCCAGCTCTTGCAGACCAAGAATGACGAGGAGTACGGCGAGTTTTTGCACTTGCCTGGTAAAAGGTTTTATGATTTTTCCGAGATCAGGAGAGAGATTCAGGTACAAGTTTTTCACTAAAGTTCATTTTGTTTATGTCTTTGTTATATAATTAATGATTTTGTTTAAAAAAGAGTTTAGGTTATAATTTTTAGTGTAATATTCATTACATTTACCCCGGGAATGTTATTGAAATTATGATGCCATTTTTTTTTGATGGTTTGATTTAAGAAATAATGTTGGTTAGCATTGTTTTAAAAAGCGGTCAGAGGTGACGCCATGTCGCCGCCTCTCGGTGAAGGAGCATCGAGGCGTCTGCCTCTAGCGGCCTTTTGTGTTTTCCTGCACTGCAGCGAATGAGGTGGTCGCCTCATGCCGACGCGTCGAGAAGCAGCGTGAGGCCGCCTCACTCGCTGCGTTAAAAGCAGGTTTTTATTTCTTTATTTTACCACCAAAACAACGACGAATAGAATAGCAAGTGGAGAAAAAGAGAGCGCGTTGAAGAAAGAGACATAGTCATTTAGTTTACAGAAACTGAATTTTTTTGAAAAAAATAATAATAAGCAAGACCCAGTTAAGAACAAGGCATTTGGGAGCTGGGAAACCATAAAAGTTGGAAACTTGTAAAGGTATTAGATATTGGAAAAATTAGGGTTCCATTGAATATGGAGGAAGAATAAGAAGAAGAAGAAAGAGAAAGAGAGAAGAAGAGTATTTTTCTGTTGGTGTTGGTTGTTGGGTATGAGCAAGTACACTCAGTACGTGCTATTTTTTTGGCATGGTTTTTTCGTTTCGGACCCCAATGTTTGTTAAATTGACAAATACAAAAATATATTATTGGAAGACTGTTCTCTATTTTAATTAATTAAAAATTGTATATACATATATATAAAAAATTGAAATTGGTTGAAATCGAAATGAAATAAAATCGAAATAAACTGAAATGAGAATGGTAAGTCAAAATTAAATTACTAAATATTTATAATAAATTTATTATTAATCAAGAATCATCATTTCATCAAGTTATAAAAATTATTAATTTTTTTGGCATTCGGATTGAGACGCCCGTCCCGCCGCCTCAAGTCGGTCCGCCTCCCGCCTCAAAGGCCAGCCACCTCGAGGCATTATCCGTATTTTTGAACATTGTTGGTTAGTCAATGAAAAAGCACAAGTGGAAAGTATTTTGTGTTTTTGGCAATCATTTGGCGTATCTAGGTTTGAAACTTTAGTGAATTGATAAAAATGAGAATGTTCTACTAGTAAGTTCAGTAAAGGTCAGAGAAATAAGATTTGGTTAGTTGAAGAAATGATTTAGAGGTCTGTGTTCCATATGTAGGGGTGTCAACTGTCAAGAAAGTTAAAAAATCTTTTTGACAGTGAAGCGTGGCAGAAGAAGAAAGGTAACCGTAGCTATCCTAAACCACATAGGAAGTTTATCTGCTTTTGTGCCAGCACTGTGATTTACCTTTGGGGGGTGACTCATTTGTGGCAATATCCCGGGGAGGATGGGATAGAAGTGGGGGATATTGATGCTTTCTGGAAGATTTGGGCAGAGCAAGCGTGAGTGAAATTGCCATTGTTTCATTGATTCACCAACATAAGTGGAGTTCCCACCGAGTGACTAGACTATCCACAATGTTCGAAAACTCGATATGCGGTGCGAGGCGGCCACTTGTGTGAGGCGAGGCGGTAGCCTCAATCCAATAATAGGAAAAAATACAAATATATAAAAATGCATTAACAAAATATGATTTAGTATACTGCCTACAATATAATTTTGATTTTTTTTCCCTGTTGAAGCCTACAATAAAAAATTTCAGCAAAAAATATTAATTAAAAATTTTGCAACAAAGTGAAGATGATGACACGAGTACCACTAATAACAAAAGTTAAACCATTAAGTTAAAATAAAGTGAACACAACAAGTACAAATGAATATTGAACACATGTTTCAAGCTTTCAACAGGAAAATAATAAAATAATGAATTGGACAGTGGACACATGCTTCATCTGAGTCAGATGATCTGACACATGTTACTCGTGTCATCATCTTCAGTTTTTTACTTCAACAGTGGCCATAAATTGGACACATGCTTGAAGCCTTCAACAGAAAAAATAAATAAAAATATAGCATCAACAAAATCCACTCTTCATCTTCCACTCGATCAACAAAATCCAGAAAAAATTGAAGATAGAATAATAAAGATGACAGACGCTAGACCCGTTTGAGCAAGGAACATAAGAAAAATTTAGCAAAGAAAAGTTGAAGATGAAATACCTGAGTTGATGATGAGAAGAAAAGATGAAGATGAAAGAGATAGGAAGCTGATTCGTTACCCAGATTTATTTATTTTTTTAAAAAAGAGATCATTTTTGTCGGGGCTCCGCCTCTCAACTTATTCGGACGCCCCGACGAAAATGATCCCGAGGCGGGCCGCCTCAATTGACAGAGGCGGCCTTTTACTATTTTCTAGTTCGAGGCGGCAGCCTCGAGCCTCGAACCGATTTTTGAAACATTGACTATCCATTGAATTATCTGTAAGAGTGATGCAATTTGCCATAAAATTTTTCAAGTAGGAATGGAGTTTGCAACTATGATAGATTTTGAACTACACCCGTAGTTTGAAAACTCCAAATGAGGCGCGCCTCGAGGCTCCGCCTCGGCCGCCTCACGCCCACGGCGCTTCTCAAGGCACCGCCTTGAGGCTATTGCCTCGGGCCGAATTTTCAACAGGCCTGACTCAAAGGCTTGAGGCGGTCCGCTTCAGGACGCCTCAAGTCGAGGCGGCCTGAGGCGGTTTGAGGCGGACGCCTCGACTCGAAAGCCCTAAAATTATTATTTTTTTTAAAGAAATAAAATATTATATAAGGGAGTTGAAAATTTGGACAAAGAATCCCGAATTGAGCTTCTATATATATTAAAAAGCTATCGAAAATAAAATTTCTAATTTTGAAATTCTAACCGGCAGTGTCGTTAACTGCGTTGATAGGGTAGCTCGACCCCGATATTTCGTCGAAAATGACAAAATAATTATCATCTTTAAAAATAACTAATACTTACTATTATATTTATTTATTAGTTATAATTTGTTATTAATAAATTTATTTATGATAAGAATTATATATGATGATGACGCTTTGGAGGATGATGCTTCAAACACACATTTCATGCTATTAGATACAAAGATAGCCTATTTAGAGATTAACAATCATTTTATTCCATGAACATATTTTGTTATGTTTCATTTTGTTTAGTTTTGATGGATGATTTTATGTATTAATTGATATGGATTTGTTGTGGATGATTTATTTGATGCTTTTAGTTTTTTTGTGTTCGGATTGAGGCTGTCGCCTCGACCGCGTCGAGGCTGCCCACCTCGCCTCACACGGGTGGAGCGCCTCGTACCGCACATCGAGTTTTCAAACATTGACTACACCTAAACAGTATTGAAGTTGACAAGGTTTTCCATCATGACTCTTAGAAGATAAAGTGATTTTGGTACCCATGTTTAGCAATATTGAGTTATGATTTAGGATAATTTGGTGCCATTCTAGATAGTTGCATTATATATGTTGGTAGGAGGGTGAGTGAACTTTAAAATAACGGAAGTCTTATGAGTTAAAAGAATATTTAGTCTTATTCTATCTTCCGATTAATTCAAGTTTTCAGTAAATTTCTAAAATTTTAACCCAGTAAATTTCTAAAATTTTAACCCAATTGGCTCCAGGCTCAAACAGACAAGGAAGCAGGAGAAAACAAAGGTGTATCCGACAAGCAAATCCGTCTGAAGATTTTTTCACCGCATGTTCTTGATATCACACTTGTGGATCTGCCTGGTATAACTAAGGTCCCCGTTGGTGAGCAGCCCGCTGATATTGAAGCACGAATTAGAACTATGATTATGTCATACATCAAGCAACCAAGCTGTCTAATTCTAGCTGTTACACCAGCAAATTCAGATTTAGCAAACTCAGATGCTCTTCAAATTGCTGGAATTGCTGATCCAGACGGTAATGTCTGCATTCATTATCCATTCTGAGTTGGTGTTGCATCCTTTTTCTTTGCATACTTACACTTTATGTTTTTGTTGGCAGGGTATAGAACCATAGGCGTAATATCAAAGGTGAAATTAGCTTGAATGATCTCTCTATATATTACATGGCTGACATTTGCTGGATATTCCATTTTCTGATGTGGTTCGGCAAATTTTGTTTGTGACTTCAGTTGGATATTATGGACAGAGGTACTGATGCCCGTAATTTGTTGCTCGGAAAAGTGATTCCCCTCCGACTTGGTTATGTAGGTGTTGTGAATAGGAGTCAGGAGGTAACTTTTTATTTTTGTTGGATAATGATTTCATTAGTTAGTGTTTCAGTTATTGATTTGTTTGCTTTACATGACTTGAGGACAAATTTTGTCCTGGTACAGATTAACTTGAACTTCATAATGCAGTTGATATCTTTTTAAGATCTTGTTTTCACACGTCTTAGGTAATTCCTGGCAAAATGGTCATGTAGACTATGTGGTGGATGGCATAAAATTAGCACTAATCTACCCATTGTATTAAGAATCTTAGTAGTTATAATTGCGTTGTTGTTGCTGTTAACTATCTTATATATTACTGCTACCATTAATAGTGATAATGGAATATTTGATCTTTTACTGTTGTGTCTGAGTAATCATCATTTTTAGCCTTAGTATTTTGCAGTTTATATTGATGATGTTCAATAATTAGCTTAAAGCTTGCCGCGATCTGTTTTACTGGCAGACTAAGAATTTGATGTACTGTTAACTGTCATTCTCAAAACAGGATATTATTCTCAACCGGAGTATCAGGGATGCACTGGTGGCTGAGGAAAAGTTCTTCCGTAGTCGTCCTGTATGACTAACTATCTTCATTGTATTATTTTTGACTTGTTATGGATTTCATCAATGAGTTGTTCGATTTGTTTGTTTTTTACTGCTGCTGGTAAGGTATATAATGGTTTAGCAGATCGTTGTGGTGTTCCTCAATTGGCAAAGAAGTTGAACCAGGTAGGGCAATTTAAATATTCTCTTGTGCCAAGCTGCTTTAAGAATATGTTTAGTCATTCGAAATTAGATGCCTAGTGATAAGCATCTGTTTTTACATTTATGCATTGCGACATTTCCTTCCACACTGTTTATCCTATCAATTTTTTTTTTCCAAAACACCTTGCACCCAAACCCCTCCCCACTCTCAAATTAAATGTTTCCCCTGGGGCTTGGACCCTTGACCTCTTGTTTTCACGGCAAGATGGCAACCAACTGGGCTATCCTTGGGGATAACTCTTTATGCAGTCTTACAATGTGTAATTGGGGAAAATTCCTCTTCTGTTTCTATAATTCATGATTTTAAGATCCTCATGCGTGTTGGGATGCTTCTTTATATCTGAATCTAGATTTAACCCAAAGCCGATTTTCAACCTAGATTGAGTTGGTTGTGTATAGGAGTGATACATCTAGCCCCTAACTCAGGCAACTTTTTGATGAACCCTAAATTCGCTATGAAGTATGAAGCATACTTCCTAATGCTATTATTTTTTTTCAGATTCTGGTACAACACATCAAGGCCATACTTCCTGGGCTGAAGTCACGCATAAGCTCGGCATTAGTTTCTGTTGCAAAGGAGCACGCCAGCTATGGGGAAATAACAGAATCAAAGGCACGTACTATTTGTTTGTCAATAGTGTCATTACAACATGGTTGCAATTATTGGCCAATCAATTGCTATAGTATTCTCAAAAATCAAAATAACATCATGACTGTTCTCCTAGGCTGAAAGATACTTCAACTCTGCACCTTTACTCACCTTATTAAAATTTACACTTGTCGTCGACTTGTAGTTGTTATTGCTTTAGTTTCATAATATTTTCTTTAATTTCCACATGTTGTCTCCCTGTGTTTGCTTATACGTAGTAATTTCTCTTACAGAATGTGATTCATGGCTGATGTATTCTTTATGTTTTACTTATTACCTGTCATTTTTGTGTTGCATAGGCTGGTCAGGGAGCTCTTCTCTTGAATATTCTTTCTAAATACTCTGAAGGTAAATATTTTAAGGCACTAATTGTTTTAATTTTTGTGTAGAGCTTTTTTCTTTCTACATAGATGTTGTAAACCACAACTTGCTCTATGCTTAATCTCATTTGTGAGAACATAAATTTCTTGTTGGGAGCAGCATTTTCTTCAATGGTAGAGGGAAAGAATGAAGAAATGTCAACATATGAGCTTTCTGGTGGGGCACGAATTCACTATATTTTTCAGTCAATCTTTGTGAAGAGTTTGGAGGTAGGTGTTTCAACATCACAAGCTGGGATAACTGTTTTATTGGTTATTGAGCATGATGAAGGTGCATGGTATGGGTTTTCATCTTTATGCATTTCGTTCAGACATCATTAGTTGAAGGCTCGAAGCTAGTACATTTTTAAGCATAATTATCTGTCATCATTTCTCCTCTCCATCTCATTTATAGATCCATCTCCCTTCATAAGGCTAATGCTTTGTTGGCTGGTGGTAGGAAAAGAAAAGACAAGAAACACAACTACCATTTAATTCTTGTAGATTTGATGTTAATTTTTCTTATTCATTTACTCACATTTTTGTTACTTGGATCCAAATAAGTTGAATATTCTCTCGTTTCTCGAGTTCGGCAGCATTTAACATTCAAAATACTTGGCAGTTGGCACCATGCCTCAGGTGGATTACATTACATAACGAAGGTGGTCTACGATAGGCTTTTATAGTAGACTTGCTACATAGGATTTCATCTAAGTTTTTAGGGTGGAATAGATACATTGCCCTTGAGGATTTTGGGTTCATCACAGGCTAGGGAGGAAGAAGGAAAGGAAAAAAGAGCAGAGGCTGGAACCCAAAAAAAAAAAAAGCAGATTGTGGGATGAAAGGTTTCCTATTGATGCTAGTCTCTTGTACGAGTTTTAATTTGTAAACAGTATTTTGATATGTTACATCTTACAGAATCTTGTCCTGTCTCGGAAAAGGGAAATACTATATTGATCCCATGCGGTTGGCTAGTGCACAACAACTACTCAATAACCTTAAAATTACTAATGATGGTACACTTCTTTCTCTTGCTTAAGTGGTCTACATGATGTAGCAAAGGCTTAGAGGAAATATTCGTGCTTTATATGGACCTTTGGTATCTAAAATGGAAACTCCTATACAGTAAGTTATGATCCCAAGTTAAAAAGCACAGAGACATGTAGATAAAGTTATGCTACTGAATCTAGTCTTTAGAACATATTTGTTTGTCAAAGTTTGTTTGTGATAGGAGTAATTAATGATGAAGACATTTACTTTGATATTACTTTGTAAACTATTGGTCATTCAATTTATGCCTCTGCGCATATTAGAATTTAATCTCAAACTTCTGTAGAAGTTCTATGAAATGGTGGAACGTGGATACCATGTGGATGGGTGTAACAGGGTGTTATAATGTGTTAAAAGTTTTCTGCATACCGGGTCTCCTGGTCCTTAGTGGTTGGATGCCCCCACTCAGCTGGGTCAATATTGCTACACTAACTAATCCTCTCCTATGAAAGATGTATTGTTATTGTTTGTCTGAAAAGATTTAGTTGGATGGATCTAGCTAGTACTAACTGCTTCTTCCTGTGCACACAAGATTTTGGGCTAATTTTAAAGTGCTATTAACTGTGTTTCTACTGTGGGTTATTTACGGATGCAGGAGGTTGATCCATGTGAGGACTTGACTGATGATGGCATTCGAACTGCTATTCAGAATGCAACTGGTCCTAAGTCTGCACTATTTGTACCAGAAGTGGGTTTATTGGTGTCGTTTCTAGATTTTTGATAAATTTCTTCTTGTTTAACATTGTCTGGTCAATTCTCTTTCCCCCTTAGCTGAACAGCATATTGTTTATTCTTATTCCCATGTGAATAGGTGCCATTCGAAGTTCTTGTTAGAAGGCAAATTGCTCGGTTGTTGGATCCTAGCCTTCAGTGTGCCAGGTTTATATATGATGAGTTAATAAAGGTAGAGGATTGCTTACAAGCTTTATCTGCGAGCTCATGGTACTATAATATGCTGTTCGAAGATTCTAACAAACTTTTCATATGCAGATTAGCCATTGCTGTCTTGTGAACGAACTGCAGCGTTTTCCTGTTCTTAGGAAGCGGATGGATGAGGTCATCGGGAACTTTCTGCGAGAAGGCCTTGAGCCCTCTGAGACAATGATTGGACACATCATTGAAATGGAGGTATGTGGGACCCTGATACATTGAGATCTTACTTCTCCATTCTGCTAAAACTTTTAGATGTAAATGGTTCTTTCCCTTTTGTTCAAGGGCTTTGTAATTCTTGGTTCTGATCAATAAAGCCTGGTAATTAGTAGTAAATTAGTATTGTTTAGCCAACTGTTCCAACTTCCAACTATAATTGGAAATATTTACTTGTTTCCACATTTCTTCCGGTTGGGAATTTATTTTAGTTTCATTTTTGGGTAATGTCCACATATGGTGTTTTTTATTGGCCAGTCCTTATTTCTCTATAAGCGAAAGAGGATGCCCATCTTATCTGGTGCTTGAAATGACATAATTTCTTAATCTTAAAATGTTGTCACATTATGATTATCAATTTTCTGCCAAATCCATCTCTGGCATTGGCATAACTGTTGTGACACTAGGAACAATGATTTAATGCAGCTATACGTTCATAAATCTTTTGCCTGATTTCCATGGCAGGTTTTAATTGTTATTTTAATATGTCTATGCTGTTAAAGGCGCCGCTTAGCCGGTTTTTCAAACAGTTGCTTAGGCAGCTATAAGCGGCGCTTAGGTATTTTAGGATACTTTATTTATTAAATAAAATTATGCATGTTTGACTAGTAAACCAACCTTTTGACTGCTCAAAGGCTGCGCTTGGGCAGATTGAACTACCAAAACACCTTGCCCCGCCTACCTCCTTTGACAGCATAGATGTATGTAAACTTTATCAACTTGTCATTGTTGATACCTTCTTGAAACTCATCTGTGCTTTCTAAGGTACTTGCAGATTTTGCTATATAACTGATAAATTTGCAGATGGACTATATAAACACTTCCCATCCAAATTTTGTTGGTGGAAGTAAAGCTGTGGAAATTGCACTGCAACAGATCAAGTCTTCTAAAGTTCCTTTGCCCATAACGAGGCATAAGGTAATTTTGTCCCGTCCTGGATTAACATTTATGTTATTTTTATAATTGTATATTATGCTAAGTTCTTGTTCTGTCCGATAATTCATTTTCATCTTTTGCTTTTTCCTATTTTTTCTCTTGGATAATTAGGATGGTGTGGAACCTGATAAGGCACCAAGCTCTGAGAGAAGCTTAAAGTCTCGAGCTTTTCTGGCGAGACAAGTTAATGGAATTGTGGCTGATCAGGCATGGAAACTATATATTTTTTGGGGGAAAACAAGCATCCCCTTTTCCTCTCTCTTTGCTTCAACATATTTCTTTACTTGTCGATATTCCTATTAAGCTAGGCGAGAAAATTAGTTGTACGACTTTGTTGGTTTGGCCTCTTTTAGTGAAAAAAAGAGGTTAGTGGTCTGAGTCCCCCTTACACCAACTTTGGAGGGAGATTGATTTAATTTGGGTGGGGTGCATGGTAACTATAAAGAAAATGGGAAGCAAGTTGGAATACTCAATGATCAGTCACTCTTAAATTTGTCTAATTACTTGCATGGTTGATGACTTACAGGGAGTTCGTCCTTTGGCAGAGGCTGAAAAAGTTGCACCCGCCGGTAATAATTTTACTTGAAAGAGGCCACTGTTAACATTTTCTTGACCATCATTCTTTTAAAACTATCAAGCATCATTAGATAATTTAGATTATAAGATATAAAAAACATTATGATTAATTAGGAAACACAAGTGGATCAAGTTGGGGGATTTCGTCAATTTTTGGTGGGAATGACAATCGTGTGTCTGCTGCCAAGGAAATCACAACAAACAAGCCTTTCAGTGAGCCTGTCCAGAGCATGGAGCATGCAATCTCTATGATTCATTTGAGAGAGGTATCTGCTTGAGGCCATCTGTCAAGATCCCAGTAGACTTCTCCTATTTGTTTACATTTTACTTTTTCCTTGAAAAAAATTTGCACTGACTTGTAAATGATTGATTTTATTTTAGCCTCCAGCCATCTTGAGGCCTTCAGAAAGCAATTCAGAACAGGAGTCTGTTGAAATTGCAGTGACAAAACTGTTGTTGAGATCATACTATGATATTGTTAGGAAGAATATTGAGGACTCAATACCTAAAGCGATTATGCACTTCCTGGTAAATCCTGAACTTTATTATTGTTTACTGATCCTTCGGTTTTCTGATTTCATCTGCCAAATGACTGACACAAATCATTGGATTATGATGGTACTTAATTAGTATCATATATATTTTAGAGCTAAAACATTCTTTTCTAGTGTTCTGTGGTTGTGGATTTATATTACTTGGATCTGTGTGAGCAGTGATATGGACACTGCACCCGTGAAAAGTGTCATCATAATGCATGTTTATAAATTTTTTGTTGAATTTGAATCCAGTTTGAGAGAGTTTAACCGATTCTGTGGTCTGTTGATGTTCACTCGTTCCTTCAGCGGTTGAAAAATCAGATTCTGTGTGACAAATAGATGGTCATTTCTATCAGATGACTATAGGAAACACTAAATGTGTGGGCCTCTGTGGCCTTTTCATCCAGTCGTATTATTTCTTAGAATTCACACACTATGTAAAACAGATTTTTGCAATCTTTGTTGCGAAATTGAAAGGATTTAAGAGATTAGCCTTTAGTTTAGAACTGAGCGAGCGTAGAAAGGTTGAGGTGTTTCTGGGTGTTAAAAAAAAACCTCTTGCGAATATTAAAACTTTATTTGTTTGCTTAAGAAGAGGTAAATGAAAATAAACTCTGTTATTAACTGCTTTGTGTTCCTGTTATTTAATAACGTTTCAATTGATAACTTGTGGTCCATTGGCATACTCTAGCTTAACTACTTAGCCAGCATTCAACAATCTCTAGTACGACCATTGGCTTTTTTTTGCAGAACGAGCTGGCACCTGCACTTTATGCTCTCTAATTGTTTACTTTATTATGAATCTCTATGGTGATGTCTTGTCAACAGTAATTATGTGCAACCTTGTTTATCAAATATGATGATGATATTGTATTGTGGTCTGACCCACCCAAATTCAAGGCATTATCTAGATAATGGCATGTATTTCTTCATCGTTTATTTATGTATCCAGGTGAATCATACAAAACGTGAGCTGCACAACGTCTTCATTAAAAAGCTTTACAGGTGATTTTAATGTTTATTAAATCTTCACACTCCACTAGAACACGCTTTTCCTTCAATTTGTAAGTTGTCTATGAGCTTCATTTGTTGACCATTCATTGCTTTGTTTCTTATGATCCATGTCAGAGAAAACCTATTTGAAGATATGCTTCAGGAGCCTGAGGAGGTAGCAATGAAGAGAAAGCGTACTCGAGACACACTCCGAGTTCTTCAACTGGCTTTCCGGGTAGGTTTTCCCTGCTCCTTGGAACAAATCTAGAACATTGCCCTCTTATTATTACTATATAACTTCAACATGACTTTTCTTATCAACCTTCGGTTGTTTGGTAGACATTTATGTCTACTTTTTTTTGAAACAAGAAACTTTATTGATGAGAATAAAAAAATACAAAAAAGAAAAGCTTGAATGGACTAGATGTGCAAACAACTAAACAAAAAAATCCAAACATTACAGAAATCATAAAGCACTACTCAAGGGAAGACTGGTCCCTTGATAGGTCAGACAGTGAAAACCCACTAAAATCATTCTCCTTCTGAAGTCATAGTGCAACCCAAAATTTAATCTTTTCCCAAACCGAAGCTGGATCAACATCAAAACCGTTAAATACTCCGTTGTTCCTTTCCAGTCAAATGGCCCCCAAAACAATCTAAAACTGCAACTTCCCAAAGCACATTTATGTGTCTGTACTATTGTAGCTTACATGTGTCTAGTAAGGTTAAGATTCTTTTTTGGATTTTGATGGAGGACATAATAAAACCCCTGTAGTAAAACTTAAGATCACAAACTTACTGGTCATATAAGTTGATGCATGATCAGGATTTGTAGCATCAAGAAGCTATTGGGATAAGATTAAATTTTGGGTTGCTATTTGGGTTCACAAGGAGAGAAATTTTAGTGGGATTTCTCTTTCTGATCTTTTAAGGGATTGGTCTTCTCATGTGTAGTTTTAACTTTTTATTAAGCTATGTTTACTGTTATTGTTTAGCATTATGGACATTACGTCCTTTTTAGGTTTCTTTTTTGTTTCTTCCATTTTTCATTAATAAAGTTTCTTGGTCCAAAAAAAATTTACAAAACTAAATATGTCAGGATTGTCTAGCCACATTTATTAATTCTTCTTATTTATTTATTTTGATTAGACATTGGATGAATTGCCATTGGAAGCTGATTCAGTTGAGAGGGGATACAATATGGGCACTGATCCTACAGGGCTGCCGAAGATCCACGGGCTGCCGGCATCATCTATGTACACTACCAGCAGTGGTTCCAACGATTCCTATACAGCTTCTCCAAAAAACCCAAAATCCCGGAAGTCATCTCACTCCGGGGAGCTACAATCACATTTCTTTTCTAATGCTGATTCGAATGGAAGTGGTCGTATGCCGGGTCTTTATCCGACAGTTGATCACTAAACCACTTGAATATTGTTAGAACGGTATCAACACTTTCTGATAGCGTCGTCCTTTTGATTGTTTTTTTTTTTATAACAATTCCACCGTCAGGAGCTGGGCTCGAAAGGGGGTTAATGTTATTTTATAATCAAGATATGTACAAGTCAGAAATGGTGCATCGCTTTCCCTTTCAACTATTCTTTTCTTGCTTCTCTTATATTAACATAGGGTTATAAGTGCATTGTTTATGAGGCTCCAGAAATAATAATAGGGAGCAAACCATCCCCTACTTTTGTCAGATGTAATAGTTAGTACTAAATATTATATTTTTGGAGCAGATTTTTTTCTTTTCTGATTTGTTGAGGGCTCATGATAGTCGTTGCATTCAATTTTTGGCATCTGGGGATCAATTCATTCGTTCCAATCATGATCTATGCCTTATTTTTGTCAGATGTCGAGGCCATTATGGAAGAAAAAAATTGCACTAAATAGACTATTTATTATATGTTACAATCTAAAATATTGCTACATTTATAAAGTTAGAATTTATATTACTTTATTATTTGTTGGTGGTTAAAATGCCCTACTTTAAAATCTCATAATGATTTACTTAAAAAAAAATTGAAAATCCATTTACTTCTACCCTTTTCTTTATTAAAAAAAAAACTTGGCTAAAATATTTTGATTAAAAAAGGAAAAAAAAATGATTTCCTATTTTTTTTTTCTATTTCCCGATCCTTCTCTTAAACGGTGTCGTGTAGACGGTTAGCAGAAGTAACTAACTTTGGCGCCAACAAAGCCCAGAATTATTGACCGGTCTTTGACTCATCTCTATGAAGTGTTCATTTACCTCCCTCTTTGCTTCTCATTTAACAAACCCAACTCCCCAAACTTTCCAAGAAAACACTTTCCCAGGAAAATCCAAACACCCAAAATTTCCAAAAAAAGTGATTATTATAATCGGAAAGCATCTCTTTTTATTCCAATTATGCCCCTACGAGCAGCCTACACAATATACAGTCAGATAATTGCCACTGCCACACACTTGCTTTCCTATCTCCATTATTCCCTCTATTTTCCATCTTCTCCATCTCAATTATTTCGGGTATTTCTATTTTTTGCTAGAGGCAAATTAAACCTACCCATTTGAAAGTAAATTGGGAAAATTAATTTATTAATTTGCTCAGGATTTGTTGCTATGATTGTATCCTCAGTCCGTCCCTGCTTTCATGCATTATTATTATTTTTTTCCTCACATTTTCACTGTATCCCTCTGCTTCTGGATCAAAATTTCTCAGAAATATTTCACTCACCGGAGGCTTTCAAGGTGAACTGCGCAGTACGCACAGATGGAGAGGGAGTTCAAGGTGTTTGTGTACCTTGATGAAGCCCCAGGTACTTATTACAAGAAGCTGACTGGAAAGTATGCGGGTGAAGGATTACTTCTTTCAGAATATCAAAGAGTCAGGATTAAGTTATTGTTTTGTAAGACAACCTGTACTTTGTATATAATTCAGGGATGCTCTGAATTACAAAGAATGCACATCCAAACTTGTAATAAAAATTTTCAAAAGAATATTTAGATAATTTAAGAATCATATTACAACAAAAAGATAAGATACATACAGAATTACAAGAGCATCTTGCATCCATTGTAGGCAATCAGAAAATCATTACTAGAAAATTAGAAAAAGAAAAACAAGAGATGCATTTAGACAATAACAAGTTCTCTTATTTTTATCTCTACATGCTTTTGGAGTTTTTGCATCTTCTAAAATAGTTTTTTTTTTTTTTTTTTGTAACCATTGTGAGCAAATGACTAAAACAATTAAAGCTATTTAGAAGGCGTTAAGAGCTTCGTCAGGAGTTTGTGTTTTGATAACATGGTTTTGAAAATATTTCTTGGTTTTTTAAAAAATCAAATACTTATTTCAAAATTTTTTGAAAGGCCGGTTTTACGGAAGTCCTACTACCCCCTCTTTTATCTTTGGTATAAAGCATTTCTTTTTATTAATATATTAAATACACGGTATACAAGTAGTTTCGAAGGCTGACTTCATTAAGTTATTATACGTATTTCCTGTTAACAAAATTACATAGTTGATAGATACAAAAACTCATAAAGAAATAAGAAAACTTGTAGAAACCGTTGAAAAAGAAGTAGATATAATTAAAGAAACGCAGAGTAGTCTTCAAGAACAACTAGAAATAATAAAATTCATAGTTAGTGAATGAATAAAGATTTATTAGTAGAAACCTTAGAAGAACTAAAATTAAAAATACCAACTGTTAATTCTATAGGATATAATACTAAGTCTTTTTGTACTGATAGTAATAATATTATAGTAGTGCAATTAAATACAATTATAAAAATATTAATCAAAACTAATAAACAAATAGAAAATCTTGAATATAGGATAAATAAAATAGATCAGACGTACAAATACAAAAGGAAAAATAGTTAGCAAATCAGATTTAGACAGCTCCTTAGATAATATAGAAAAAGAATTAGATTCTTAACAAATAGAATAAAAAGATAAATTTAGGAGAATCTATTAGAAAAACAAATAATATAGCAGATATATTAGGACCAAGAATAATATTAAAAAATAATGGAGCTAGCAAGAAGATCTAGTATAGACAATTCAATAATGGATAAAATTATAAATTCATTAAACTTCTCTAGTAAAGGTAAAGAAGTTATATGTAACACCCCGCCAGAGGCAGGATGCTACCGGCATGAGACAGGATTGACCCATCTCCATAAGCCTCTAAATTTACCGAAAATTTGGCATGATGTATCCTAAAAATTGGACAACCTGGATCGCAGTACAGCATCAAAAAGGAACTAAGAATACATCAAACAAATAAAAGGACCTCACGTCCACACAAATCTCATCAAAACCATATCCTAAGGGCTCCGCCCACATCATCTATCAACACTCAAGGGCTCTGCGCCCACCACATCATTAACAATCAAAACATTTACTTAAATTTACAAATAGCGTGCTCGGCACGACAAATAGAATATTAATCCCAAATCCTACACTTCTAAAGCTTATCCCAGGATACTTGCGAGGGTGACTACCACTTGGGTGATTCACATCTCGAGCATGACTTCCAAAGCTGTAGTGGTTGACCGATCTAAAAGCCAACCTGCAAAACTAGCAACTGATTTGGTGTGAGTTATAAAAACTCAGTAAGTAACCATGCACAATCGAAACATAAAAGTAAAAACATGTTATAACATTCACTATCTAATATATATATATATATATATATAAACCATCAAATCATTATGAGATAGAACCCCCATTTATCCTAATTTTTACCAATTTCTAACAATCCCTTAAATTTTCATCGGTCCTTAACTAATCATCCATACTACTCAATACCCAAATGCTTACTGGTTATTACATATATGCGAAATTCTTCCAATTATCAATTAATCTTTATTCTCTTTCGGTCACATATCAAAACCATTTCATAACTATATATGCATTTATGATTCTAAGAACGTCTCATCTACCAACTCTTAAACCTATCACTTAATAATGCTATACCAAATTTTAAAATCTTTATTTACCTTTGCCCATATTTACAAATATTTTCCATACTAGAGCTTACATACATACAAGTCCAAAATTACCAATCACATATACTCAAATATCTAACCAATATACATACATGGGATGCTCTTAACATTAGCACCATCATATACCTATATCCGAGCATATAGAATGTAGTATAACCGATAATAACATCATACATACCCTCTCGAATTGCTCAAGTATACAATAATAAATCATAATCAAATACATGTGCTGATTAATACACCTCAAATAATAAATCAGTACCCTTTCACATTCATATACCGAATACACACTCTTGTGCAAGCAATCACATACATCATCAGGTTCCGAAAGGAACAAGCAACCACAATCAATCAATCATTTTACTCTTTTCAATTGCAAGTTCGTACAAACAATCAGATATGACATCAAATGGAGAATAAAAATCATACATTGCTTTATCATCAGCTTAGTCATACATATACGTATATACATCACACATATGAATATACGCATTATTTCGAATTCAGATACCATAATCTTTAATAGTCCTCATCTCTTTTACTTATCAATCAAACATAATTGGTTTTCATAATTCATATCTAAAAACATTGATACAGTATCTTACCAACTATACATTTCTATTCATATACGTAGTCTATCAATCACATACTTCTATTACTCAGTAAAGGCTTAGCTTATACCAACCCAATCTCTATACAGCTAAATCGTATGCATTATTCAATAACAAACCTATCCCAATAACGCTCTTTTACACGTACTAATACAAATCCGAAAATCGTAACTTGTTTTCTTTACCAAACCTAGACACTTAAATCATACTTATCTTATCGCCTCATACGTATACAATTACATGAACATATACTTATACATATACATATTCATTCACATATACAAATACATATCATTACAGATTCATACACTTCCATACATACACATAGACATTAAACCCATCACATATCTCACTTCATATCATATCAATAGAAAAATCCGTACCTGTAGTGGTCGATTAACTATTTATAATCTTGAACTTCATTCTCAAAACTATCTCCTACTATCCTCATTTTATCCTAAACACTTCCAACCATTTATGCATATATGTATATTACATATGAATCCACATGCAAGTCTCATCGCATTGGTTACTTACCTGTCTTCGCGAGCACTCCAGCTCCTAGTCACATCTGTCAAAACAAATGGCGAAATGCTGTGAGAAACATGACTTACGGAGTTCTCGACTAAACTACGATAAAATCCCGAAACTTTACGGAACAACCAAATCAAGTCCATTTTCAATGTTTTCAATTTCAGTAATCTTAAACACCATTACAAACTATTCCAAGCCACCAGTTCACCTAAATTCTCGGTTTACGTGTTTTTGGAAATTCTTCCATAATAGTTTCCGCAAACGCTACGGAAGGGTCCTGAACCCTCCGAACCTATCCGGATTTATCTAAACATGTTCGTAATATCATATATAACTCATCACTATCGTTAAAATCAAAACACATTATTACACGCAAAAACCCACTTTTTTCGGAAACTCGTACATTATGTCGGATCGATCAAACTCGTTCTGTTTTCACTCAGATTCTATCGAATGCTCATATTCAACATACTAATACTCAAACAATTCATTCTATATCATTACGTTACTCTACGAAACTATTGGATGCATCCAAACATTTAACACAAAACTTGAAATTTGAGGATTTTTACCGGGAGGCCTTACCGAGATTTTGAGAGCATATACGGACTCCAAACGATCCCACGAACGCGCTGGAATTGACGGAATTCCGATCGGAGCTACTGTTCATCGTGGGTTACTATTCATCTGAATATTCATTCCTCATTTTGCGTGCAACCGTGCACGGAACGGAAAATCCGTCACCGTCAACTTGTAGTACTCTCCGAGAGCTTCGATTTGGTGGGTGGCTCGGGCAGTGAAACGAAGCGCCGAGATTAGAAAAATTTAACTCGTGTGTTTCCCTCACTTTTGTCACTGGTGCCGGCGTTCTGGGGGTCGCCGCCGACCACCATAAGGTGGAGGGGTGGCCGGCGCACCCGCTGGCTGGTCGCGCGGCCGGCGATGGCCGGCAGGTCGCCGACTCGACCATGGGAACTCCAAATCATGTTTGGGGACGGGGGGTCATATGGGTGATTTGGTGAAGTCTGCCCTTTCTGTAATAAGAAGAAACTTTAGGGTATTTATAAAGAATTTTCTAGAATTTACATTAAGACCCCGGAAAATTACAATCAGGCTCATGTCATGGAACTTTCTAGAAATTTCATATTTGTGAAGCCCTTCTGATGTAAATTTCAAAAAGTGTTCAACATGAAAGTTGTTCGTCTCAGAAAAATGAGTCCGATGGTTCAAGAATCAGCCCAATCGGAGTTCATTTAATATCTTTACAGCCGAGATAAGAAAATTTTACGCGTATAACTGATACAATCAGAAATCGCGTAACCAGTTCTCAAAACCACGCGTTTTCCAACGCGATAAATCTTCACTTTAAAATATTCCAATCTATTTCCCAACACATAAACCCTGATTTTTGATTACCATCTCGTTCCAAATCCTTAACTTTAATTCGGAAACCTTCCGGCACTGTTCCGAAAAACTCGGGATATTACATCATCCCCTCCTTATAAAAATTTCATCCTCGAAATTTCTCTGTCCTTATTTCTGATCATTCGGAACCGATCTTATATACATTACAATCTTGTCCGTATTCAGAAGTCGCCACACTTTTCACCTTTTCAAAAGTTACATATCTCACTCTCCAATACAAACTACGCTATTTCAAAACGAAACTTATCGAATCTTATATTTTATACCAATAACATATCAAACTTATCGTCTCTATTCACACTCATCCATAGAAACACACTCAAACCATGTCACACTCATCTATCCACAGAAAGAAAGTCAAACACGGATTCTATACAGCCAATCACATACCTCTCCCGAAACGAGGAACATAGCACATGTTATTTGCACACAACTAATACAGTACCAAAACGGAAATTTAACAAAAATTTCATACTATTCATATCATCCATAATAAAAAATAGGAGGCATTCATTTCTCATCATACATTCTATATCATATCTATAAAATATACCAACCTCAAAGTTTACATACGCACATATCCAATGGCACATACAACATTGTATGGTTGATCATATATCACATATAACCAGCACAATACCCATAAGATCCATGTCTAACTATAAACTTACATACGTGTTCTTATGGCGAACATAATCTTTTATATCAACAAATAAATCCATTGTCACGGCTAGAAGTGACAAATAATCCTACATGCTCTTATGATGTTGATAGTCTGAAATCTGTCAACCTCTGTCATTATTCAAAATAGAAAACGTAAAACGATATTCTTCAAAAAAATATTTCGAAAATACATTTGAAAAAAAACTATTTTACTGTAAATAAAATCAGTTTCAAAATCCATTATAGAATGATTGGTTATGATACTGTTGCAAAAGCGTCGCAACTAACATTGAGTTGTATAAGTAAACCCGCTTAGACTGGTACATGTCGTATACTAGAATGTTGGATTCCAATGGTTTCTTAATGAACCACGAGTCTTGGAGACTCGTATAGACATGTAGGTGTTTATATCACATAAACAATTAACGGCTCACCGAAGATTCTTAATAGATGGTACACCAACATCAATAAGAATCTTCTCAAGTCGAGTGAGCATAGTTGTCATTCTACTTGAGATACCACCGTGGATGTATAAGGTATCCTCAATACTTTGATGGCAGTCACGTCACCAATCTATTTAGATCATACCTCCGCCTGTTCTTTGGGTGTGGACTGATCCCTATGACATCCTGTGTGTATCAAGATAATGATTCGTCAGTTCTGTGTACAGAGCATATGTATCTATTATAGAATTAGCAATCTGTTAAATCCATGGGCCCGTGGTATATTGTAGAAGTGAGTTCAAAATGTTATTGGGATTTCTAATAAAATCATCGACGGGATTATACCTATAGAGATTTGACGTTTATATCTATATCTCTGGAATAATCTGGATACCTGTGACGGAGGGATAATGACACGAATCCAGCAACTCAAGGAACATTAGATGTCATAACCAGTAATATGGTAGAGCATTTGCAAGTGCCATCAGGGCCAATCACAGGCAAAGAGGTAAGAAGATCATAGACGCAATGGCAGGGCTAGCACAAAATGCCATGATCAAGTGTGACACACAACTCCAGGGCATAATGGAAACACATAAGGGCTTTTATAGAGTGGGTCCAAAGCTATTTCACTTGACCTAAGTTGTACCAGATTGACGCACCAGCAATTCGGAAGTCAAGTACCTTTTGGCGAATCAAGCCGAATTAATCCCAACACCAAATACTCGGCCAAGAAAAGACTTATTAGGCTTCAAAACACATCATTAAGTCTAAATACATAAAGGCCACGAATTTTGGGGATGTTTTGTCAAGGAGACAATTTATACATGGCTTTGAAAAACTTGCCACCTTTGTTGGATTTTTGTGGTTTTGTTGTTTTTCCTTTTGTTGAATTTTTTGGCAAAGTTGTTGATGACTTTAGCCACCTTGTTTGACATTTATGTTATGTTGTCTAGATTATTAAATGACTATTAAGGGCATAGCCTTTAAATAGCCATTAGTTAGCAAGTTATGGTGTTTTGGTATTTTTGCACTTATTAGGGTTTCTTACATTGTACTATATATTGTAACATTTCTTTCTTAATGAAATTAATCATCCAATTTCGAAAATTAGCTTCATTTGAAAGCTTGGCTTTGTCCCAAAATTGCTTAAGGGAATGATTCTCCTTATTTCATGCAATCGACTTATCTAAGGCATGACAACCTTAGTGGCGTTTTCGTGCTAGCATAACACTACAAGGAATCATCTTAAGGGTTCTCAAAGACCAGTTCTTTGTGGGTCTTCTTTGTGGCCTTGGAAGGGTTTTGTTCCTACAAAATCAAATTCATGGTGCTTGGGGTTCTATCCGTTGCGAGGGGTTTGTTTAGCCTTAAACATCCAAGTGAGTTCCGCGTCATTTGGAATCAGAGCTTAGGGTTCCAAGGTTTGATTTTTCTATCTTTACTTTGTGTTTTTGATTTAGTCTTTATTGTGTTTGTTGGAAATCAAGATACTTGTTCATCTTGATTCTTAGTTTTTGTGTTTCTTAAGTGTTTTGCATTTCTGATCTGTCGGTGACCGACATACCGGTCCCATATCGGCCTCCATACTGGTCTATCTGGAGATTACATAGCTACTGGAGTCGGTAAGCATCCATACTGGTATCATACCGGTCTCCAAACTGGTCAACTTATGTGTAAAACATAGCTACTGGAACCGACAAGCAACCATACCGGTCTCCAAATCGGTCAACACTTAGAAAATTTTTGAGAGCTCAACTGTTCTGAAGAGGAAAAAAAAGAGTAAAAAAGTTCAAAAATTTGGTTGAATCCAGTTAGTTCCATATTATCATTTAGGTGTCTATGGATGTTAATTCAACAAAATTTCTATTGAGGCCCCAAATTTCCGTCCGAATTTGTATACGTCCGTAATTGTTTGCATGTTTGATTGTTTGTTTGCTGATCTATTTTGTGATTTCCTTATTCCAATTATTCTAGTAGTAGGTTTTCTTTGAATTGAGTCTACGTATTTTATAATTCTTACTTCCGTTACTCCGTTTACCATATATTGGTTTCTTGTTGTTTATGCTAGCTTGAAGATTACACATTATTGTGAGCATTTTGGTAAGTCATATTCACACTATATTGAGTGCAAACACGAGTGGGGTGGAGTGATACATATTTGAGTGTATACACGTGAGCGTGTGAGATTGTGAGGTTATATAACTTTATTCACATATTTTTTTCTTCTAATTTGTTTGTTGAAGCTTTGAGATGACAGGTACTAGTTTGATAGTGGATGAGAATCTTAAGGCTTTAGAAATGAAGTTTATGGATATGATTGAAAACATGAATGCTGCTTTCGATAAGTTGTCCAGGGAAGTAGAGAGTAATCAAACAAGCAATGTTCCCAGAGCACCACCACCTCAGCATATACCACCACCTCAGAATGTGGCACCACGACGTATACCACCAGATGAAGAAGAAGCTGGAAATGAGTTTGATGATTATGATGATCTTAATGATGAGGACGAGATATTTCAGCGAGGGCCTGATAGGAGGGATAGACAGTTTGATGGTAGAGGTGCATTTGATGATAGACGTGTATTTGATGATAGACGTGAGGATTATGACATGAGAGGTTATGGTAGACATGGTAATGTTGATGGTGATTTGAGCAACATCAAGATCAAGATACCAAACTTTCGGGGCAAGAATGATCTTGAAGCGTATTTGGAGTGGGAGAAGAAGATCGAGTTGATTTTTAATTGTCATCATTACTCTAATGAGAAGAAGATCAATCTGGCCGCCATGGAATTCACTGATTATGCGATGATTTGGTGGGATCAGATTGTCATCAATAGAATGAGAAATCATGAGAGGCCAATTTAGATATGGGAAGAACTTCGAGTTCTCATGAGGAAACGGTTCATACTGAGACATTACTACCGACAGTTGTATCAAAAACTACAGCATCTGTATCAGGGGTCCAAGAGTGTAGAGGATTACTATAATGAGATGGAGGTTGCCATGATCAGGGCGAATGTAGTGGAGGATTCAAAGGCTACTATGGCACGATTTCTATGGGGCTTGAACAGAGAGATTGCCAATATGTAGGAGTTGCATCATTATGTTGATTTAGAGGATATGCTTCACATGGCTATCAAGGTAGAGAGGCAATTGAAGAAGAAGTCTACATCCAGATTTGGTACTTAGACTACTTCTGCATGGAAGAGGAAATGAGTTCCTAATGATTGACGGGATGAAGGCTTTAACAAGAAAAGGGTCGAACCTAGTTCCAAGGGTAAATAAGTTGCAGAACGAAGCAAAGCTAGACCGAAACCTGAGAGTACACAACCAAAGACTAAGGACATCAAGTGTTTAGGCATGGGACACTATACTTCACAGTGCCCCAACAAGCGCACCTTAGTGATTGATAAGATGAGTGGTGAGGTATATTCTACCGACAGTGAGGTTGATGATGATGAGCCCAAGATTGATGATACTAGCGATAGAGATGGAGCTGTATACCCACTAGATAACTTGTCATTGGTTATCAAGCGTGTTTTGAGTGCACAAATTATTAAGGATGAAAGTGATCAGCAGAGGGAGAACATACTGCACACTAGATGTCGTGTGCATGGCAAGGGGTGTAGTATGATCATTGTGTAGGGGTTTTTAGGGGCTAAATCCGGTAACGCAGCGGAAGCTGTGGAAAATCGTATTTTCCGATTTCAAAACTTTTTCTCGGATTAATTAAATAAACATATTTATTTAATATTCCAATAATCAAATTATGAAATAAAATTCAATAAATCATATTTAAGTGAATTTACCAAATTACCCTTACTTGGTATTTTTGTCCATTTTAGTCCGAAATTGATCAAATCAATTTTGAATGATTCTAAATCATTTCTAAGATGAACTTAGCATGTTCAAAACATCAAAACACCAAAAGCACCAAAATCCCCAAATTTCTCATCCATGGCCTAATGCATCACTAGGTGGGCATTTTGTGCCTTTTGTCAGTTCATGTCTCAAAACACATCAAGATGTAATCCAATCAACATGAAACTTTATATGCATCATATACACATACAAATACACAACATATATGAAAATCCTCAAATTTGGAATTGGTCATGAACTCTAATTTTTCAATTTCATCAAATTGGACAAATTAGACCAAATTAGTTAAATCAATTGTTTCAATCATCATTCTTCCATCCAATCCAAGTCTCAACACAATGAAACAACTCAAGATCAAATCTAGGTCATCTAAGAGTGGGTCAACAACTCTAGATTAGCAACATGGTTTCCAAAACCTTAAAAGAAAGCTTATTACTACAATAGTCATACACTTCCTTCATCACACATGCTTTACACCTCCATCAAAACTTCCATCAACAAAAACCACAAGGAACAAAGAAAGAAATAACCTAAGAATATCATATATTAAAGCCTAGAACCTAAGGAATAGTTTCCTTACTAATAGCAAGTTCAAGAAACTTACTAAAAATCCAAGCTTTCTTGATTTTTGTCTTTCTTTTCTCAAGTTTCCTTTGGCTTCTTCAATGGAGTTTATTTCAGTAAAGTGTATTAGGTTATCAATAAAATGAAATGAAAAAACAATATATACTTGTAACATATTTGCCTTGGCCGAAATCAGTAAAGCAAATACAAGTTTATTAATTTCAATTTCATTTCACTTAAATTTAGTCAACTTGCATAAATATCCAAATAACACTTTATTAGATATTTAATTAAGTCAACAAAGGCAACTAATATCATTTACATCAAATATCCTAATGTAAGATATTTATATTTTAATTAATTTAATCATTTAACAATTAAATAATCAATTAATTAATCAAATACAAACATATTAAATATATGTATAATATTTACATTAAATATTAAAAACATATATTCATTTAGGATATAAGTCAAATAACTCATTTTGACTATTAATTAATGTGTATTTAAATTAATCAAGTATTAAATGTAAATACACAATAATTAGGCAAATGACTATCTAGTCCCTTTAGCATGTATCTTGCGTTTAACCTTTAAACGATTTTATAAATAATCAATATTATTTATTAATGTTGCTCTAGTGCTCTACGAGTATGTTTCATTATTGAGACTCTCTAGATTCAGGTATATCCGTCACGAAATCAAATTTCGTGTCCATAATCTATCCACCCGTAGATTATGACGATCACGGATAATCTCGCTGAACCATACAGGTCGAGGTCATGGCAAATGTATAATTCCTCCGTCACAAGTATCCGGATAAATCCCAGAGATACAGATGTAAACATCAAATCTCTATGGGGATTATCCAGTCGACTATTCCATTAGCAATCTCTAAAAGAATGTTTAGAACTAGCTTCTAAACTTTACCATGGGCCCATGGTTTTATCTGATTGCTAATCATATGGACTACCTATGCTCTGATACACAAAACTGACGGATCCTATCTTGATACACATAGGACACCCTGAGGATCTGTCTACACCCAACGAACATGCGGAGGTCTGATCTGAATAGATCGGTGACGTGACTGCCATCTAAGTGTAGAAGATGTCTCATGTGCCCACAATGGCATCTCAAGTCTAAGAATCACAAGTGCTACTCAACCCGAGAAGATTTTTATTGACGCTGGTGTATCATCCATTAAAAATATTCAGTGAGTCGTTCAGTGTTTATCCGCTATAAACACCTACACGTCTATACTAGTCTCCAAGACTAATGGTTCATTGAGAAACCATTGGAATCATATATTCCAGTATACGACATGTACCGGTCTCAACGGGTTTACTTTACTGACAAAGTAGTGTAAACCTTGACTAGGAACTATCTGAGAATGATAACGTCATGATACTACTCAATGTTCGTTGCGACGCTTTTGCAACAGTACCATGACTAATCATTCTAAGGTCAATACGTCTTTACCATTTAATAAGATAGATTATATTATAGAAACTGCATATATTATTAATAATAATATTGTTTTAAAGAAGTATTCAAAAGAAATACAACCGGAAATTGGCGCTCTGAGCACCAACCCCAACATATTGATGGGGGTAGTTGTGCTAATATCGCAAGTACAGCTTTAGTTGAGAGGTTGTGATTAGATTGCTTGAAGCATCCCAAGCCTTACAAGTTGCCGTGGTTAAATGATTGTGGCGAAATAAAGGTGACTAAGCAGGTATTATTGAGTTTTACCATTTGGCCATACACAGATAATGTCCTATTGTTGGACAAAATGACCCATAGCGTCACTATTTGTACAGATCACGGTGTTGTTGTACAAATTAACTATGTGACAAGGAAATTGCACTCTCATCATTTGTGATTAGATCACCATAAATGTATAAATGAAGAGAGGTCCATATGATTAGTTCCTGGATTGAGAATGATATGAGACAGTATCAATCCCCGAAGGATTAATCATTAAATATCCCTAGCTGGAGTATTATCGAGACATGACATCGATAATGCGGAATAGGCTAGTATTGCACTTGTGCACGTTGTGAGGGCACAACGACATAGTTCTCATATATATAAGTATTGGATACTTATGCAAGTGCGATAGGAGGTCGTGTTTCACCGATGGTACGGGAAACAGCTTCGCTCTGGATAGACCCCTCGGAATCCCATTGGTATTATGACTATGTGTCTATGGGAGGCCGAAATCAGGGTAGGTGTGTATGGTCTTAACCTGAGACTTACATCGCTAATACTTACGATAATCGATAGACTTTCATCTTGGTGGTACAGGGCTTTAACCGGTTCTGCATACACCACTTCTGGGTTTATCAGAGAGTCGTAGTGTATTGGGTGTGATGTCAAGACAGAAGTATCACTCCAGTCATAGTGGAGATGATGTCACGCAGGATACGGTATTAGTGCTCTTAAGTGTTGCGCAACCATCGGGATATTATGACTAGGTCATACATATCCGATTATAGAGACTAGTTACCAGACATCCGACATGTGCTTCGGACGGGGCAGACACTTATCCAGCCCCAGGCCTAGCACGTGACTATCCGATACTGGGCCGATATACACAATACTACAGGTATACTACGCTTGATACAGATCTATATATTCCTGTAAGAATATTTCTGGAGAATTGGGTAGGCATGGCGCTTTGCTAGAAGCCAACCTTGTCTTGTAAATCGGTATAAACGTAGTACGAGGTACTTACGTGTTCGGATAATCCGACGACCGTATTTACTGCCAACATATCCGGAGATCTCATGGGTCGCTTCCTGAAGATTCACCGATGATGTATAACTCGCACTTAATTAATTAGAAGAGAGAGAAAATTAATCTGGGATTAATCACAGAGATATTTTATCTGGGATAAAATATTAATTAAAGAGAGAGAACGATTAATTTGGAATTAATCGATAAAATAATATATTTGATATATTATTAGAAATTGGATTTCGACGCGGAATTAAATTAGATTTTAATTCGGGCGAACGAATTAATTTAGAATTAATTCGTTAGCGACGTGAATAGTGATTTCGCTAGGCGTAATCATTTAATTACGACGCGACGGAAAATTCGTTAATTTGGAATTAGCGAACCCGAGCCCGGGATTATTTGCGAGCGCATTCGCATTTCGAATTCGAGTACGGCACGCAAGTCAAATCGTGCGTCATATCGCTAGTCGCATCAATCGTCAAATCAAATGTCACTTTGAGTGATGTGACATGTTATCACTTGATTTGAGTGATTGATGTAGAAGTTGAAAAAGCAACTTTTGCTTTTTGCTTTTTGATTTTAGCATTTAAGGAAAAGTAAAAAGAAATGGTAAATGGTTTTATTAATTTTAGAAATTATAAAAACCTATTACATTTTATTTTACTTTTACTTTTCTCTCTCTCCTTTTTTACGCATCTTTTCCTCTCCCTCTCTTTTCTTCTCCCTCTCATTCACGGCTTAGAGCCATTTTTTTCATCTTCTTCTCATTTTTGGTCACTGCCGAATTGAAAGAGAAGCAAGTGAGAGTGTTTTGTTGCAAAACATGAGTGCTAGCACACACATGGGTTATATTATGGTGATAGGGAAACGAATTTGTGAGCTTGGAAAGCTTGAAGCTTGGAGCTTCAATGGTGTTCATCCATGGCCGAATTTTTGAGGTTCAAAGAGGAGCAAAACCGAGCAGTCCACTGCATGAGGAAGCCACTGTCGAGCTTGGAGGGAGGCAGAAAACGCAACTTGTTCTTCCTAGCATCAAACCCATCAATGTGAGTATGTATTCCGCCTTACTCCTTGGTTGTATTCAACTCGTTTTTATGCATGATTTATGATCTTGGGACTTTATTGAAACTCAACACCTATATGATGTGATACCGATGCATGCATGACATATTCTTTTGGGCAGGGCATGGCAGTTTGATAGGAAGGTCATACATGATGGGTTCAAGAATACGTATTCCTTTCAGCATAAGGGAAAACCTATTACCTTATACCCACTTACACCGAAGCAAGTCCACGAGGATCAAGTCAAGTTACAACTTTAGAGGGATAGGGAGAATGACAGTGCAAACACAACCTTAGAGAAAACATGTGAGGGGAGTGTGATCGAACCTAGTAAGGAAATTAAAGCTAAAGGCCTGAGTGTTCCCAAAATGAGTGTGAGTGCACTTAAGAGGGGAAAAAAAGGGCGAGTGAAAAAAAAACTTCTACATGGGTGAAGGTGAAGCTATGAGAGCTTTTAAGGCTAGCAAGCTTATGCTTTTGCTAGTCTACAAGGATCGCTGTGTTTGTATTGCTAATATTGACCATTTGTTTCATGTGTCCATTTCATCTCTTTTGCAGGAATTCAGTGATGTGCTGACAGAGGACATTCCTTGTGGGCTTCCACCCATTAGAGGTATTGAGCACAAGATAGATTTCATACCTGGCACAGTCATTCCCAACAGACCAGCCTGTTGGACAATTATAACCCATAACATCACTATTTGTAAAAGACATTGTGGTTTTTGTACAAATTAACTATGTGACAAAGGAAATTATTATTTTATCATTTTGTAATTAGATTACTTTGATATATATAAATGATAAAAGTCTTTATGATTAGTTCCAGATTAATAAGATATGAGACAATTTTAATCCACGAACGGTTTAATCATTAAATATCCCTAGTCGTAGTATTATCGAGACTGGACATTGATAATACGGAATAGACTAGTATTACACTTATGCGCGTTATGGAATCTTAACGGCATAGTTCTCATATATTTAAGTATATGATACTTATGCAAATGTGATAGGAGGTTCTGTTAGCCGTTGGACCAGGAACTGTTGGACAATTATGACCCATAGCATCACTATTTGTAAAAGACATTGTGGTTTTTGTACAAATTAACTATGTGACAAAGGAAATTGCTATTTTATCATTTTTTAATTAGATTACTTGAATATATAAATGATAAAAGTCCTTATGATTAGTTCCGGATTAATAAGATATGAGACAGTATCAATCCACGTAAGGTTTAATCATTAAATATCCCTAGTCGTAGTATTATCGAGACTGGACATCGATAATGTGGAATAGACTAGTATTGCACTTGTGCGCGTTATGGAAGCATAACGACATAGTTCTCATATATTTGGGTATTGGATACTCATGCACGTGTAATAGGAGGTTATGTTTACCGATTGTACGGAAACAGCTTCGCTCTGGATAAACCCCTCGAAATCCCATTGGTAGTATGACTATGTGTCTATGGGAATCTGAATCAGGGTAGGTGTATTTGGTCTTAACCTGAGACTTGCATCGCTAATACTTACGACAATCAGTACACTTTGGTTTTGGTCGTCCAGGGCTTTAACAGGTTCTCTGTACGCCACTTCTGGGTTTATTGAGAATCGTAGTGTATTGGGTGTGATGTCAAGATGGAAGTGTCACTTCAGTCATATGGAGATGATGATCACGTAGGGATACATAACTGGTACTCTAATATGTTGCAACTATCGGGATAATATGACAAGGTCATGATTATCCGATTAAAGAGACTAGTTGCTAGTGATCCGATATATTTTTTTCTTACGGGGCAGACATAATTCCATCCTCAGGCCTAGCATGTGACATCCGATACTGGATCGTAATACGTAATACTTAGTATACTACGCTTGATAAAGATTATGTATTCCTTAAAAGAATATTTCTGAAGAATTGGGTAGGCACAATGTTTTGCTAGAAGCCAATCATGTCTTGTAAATCGGTAAGAACGTGGTTTGGGGTACGCACGAGTTCGGATAGTCCGACGACCGGATTTACTGCCAACATATCCAGGAATCTCATGGGTCGCTTCCCAAAGATTCACCGATGACGTTGACTCAAACAGAATTAATCTAGGATTAATTATAAGAGAGAAAATTAATCTGGGATTAATTACGGTAAGAATTAATCTAGGATAAAATTCGATTAGAAGAGAGAGAACGATTAATTTGGAATTAATCGATTAAAGAATATATTCGATATATTAATTGAAATTAGATTTCAATGCGGAATTAAAATTGGATTTTAAATCGGGCAAACGAATTAATTAAGAATTAATTCGTAATCGACTTTAATAATAATGTCGCAACGACAAATTCATTAATTCCGAATTAAACGAACCCGGGCCAGAGCGAAGTTCCGTGTTTGATTGTTTGACTTAAATTCAGAATTTACAAGTGGTGGGACCCACTTGACTTACATCAACTAGTTTAACTAGTGATGGAAGTAGTTAAAGGTTGAGTGAAAAACTTGGGTTGCTTGTTTTGTACACTAACCAAATCCAACACACTTTGTCTTTATTTTGAAAAGATATACCAACTTTGAGATTTGATTTTTTGTAATTGATTTTTAGAAAATAAAATACACAAAAACAAAGCAACTATCTCTCTCTCATTCTCTTAAAAAGCCGAGAGCTTCTCTCTCTCCCTTAGAAATTTTGTTGCAAATTTTCTTCAAGCTAGCACTTTCAAGGAGTCATTCAAGGTGTTAGGGAAACTAATCCCTTGAGTTTGGAACACAAAGCAAGTTTGGAGCTTCAACAAAGGATCAAAAAGTTTTGAACTTCATACATCCATCAAATCTGTTCAATGTAAGTCTTTCGAAACTTCTTTGAATATTCACACACCGAATCATGATTAGAGATCCTTGGCATGTTCTAGGAAAACTAACAATGGTATCATGAGCCTTTTCTAAGCATGAAATGAGTTTGGGGTTTATATAGTTTAATTTGGGTTTTTATGTTTTGAGCATGATTTCTTCAAATTGTTTGTTTGGTTGAGCTTGGATGATGATGAATTGGATTTGTGCATCTTAAAATTTGAGAAAAAATTGATTGGATAAGTTTTCCCTAATTTCCTTGCAAAAGCCGAATATGAACCCTAGCATATATCATGGTGATTTTTTGATTTTAGACCATTGGATGTGTTTAAGGCATGATGTGTATATTGATTGTTGATTTAATTAGATTGAAATCAAAATTGGATATTAATTATGCCAAATTACCGTGACTATAGAAACATGAAATAGATTGATTTTGCTTCAATTTGTGTTGGACATGAGTTGTTTAATTTAAGCATGATTAATTAGTTTAATTGGTGTTTTGCAAATATTTGTTTAACTAATTAATTATGGTTATTACATATTAATTAAAATTAATGTGAAATTTGGAATTTTGTATTAATAAAATTAGTCTTTAATTTTGAATTGGACTAATATTGTTGTATTTGGGCTTAATGGGCTTGGTTGGGCCAAACTTGGTTTAGGACAATTGGATTGGATCCAAATTGGGCCTAAAACCATTCCATAAAGTCCAAATATAATAATTGGGCCTTTATATTTTAATTTGGCCTAATGGGCCTAAATTGATTTTTGGAAAATAAAGTGATTCCTAAATTGGGCCTTGGCATTTGGGTTTGATCCATATTGGCCAAAGCCCATGCCTTATGAATTAATTAAAAGCCCATTGGACTTTAATTAAAATGACATTTGATGTTAATTGGGCCTTTGAGACCCATTAAGATTGAATTTAGAATCTAAGTCTAAAAGGAAAATAAATAAGTGTAATTATTTAATTTGGAATTAAATACGAATTAGTAATGGATACAAATTAAATTGGATTTAAAATTATAGTTCGATATAATTCAAGAATACGTACTTTGAGTACTTATTTTCAAACGAGTTGGACTCGCGCAAATCAAATCGTTGTTTGAACATTGGATGGTCATTAATTCAAAGATTAATTAATTGGATTAGATTGATTGAATAACATGCTTTGTGTGAATACATGGATGTATTGTATGAATAATGTATATCAGATGGATATTAGAAGGGTGGGGGCAATTTTGGAAATTATTGTAATAAATTTAGAATTTATTAAATTGGACCTGCATGTCCAGCCTTTTATCTCTTGACTCTTTGTACTTCTTTTCTCACCAATTCCCCTCAATGTTAATGAGGTTTCTTTATTGTATTATGTAATTGGGTAGAAGTTAGAATAGTGCTAGCGGGAGAGAGGAAATGAAGAGATTTGTTCTAGGAATAATTTGTTAAATATCCATCCGCATATCATTTATTATTTATTTTGCGCCTTATTATGCTTTTAAAATGCATGCTTAAGGGTGTATGATGAGACCTAATCAAAGATAATAATTTGGTTGCCAATTTACGCGAAAAACCCTCAATACAATATTAAGCGATTTCCTTCCATTGAGTGGTTCTCTCTCAAGATCCAAGATTGGCATTGGTTTGTTGGCCAAAGTCAAGATCAATGTCCATCGCGGATGTGTTTGAACCACAAAGGCTTTGTTATATATCGCATGGCTTGGGCAGTTGTGACTTGTTGGCCAAAGTCAAGGTCACTTCTTGTTCATCGACATGGATTACGAAGCTTTCCCGCTTAACTGGAATCATTAAGCTTGTTGAGCCAAAGCCAAGGCTTAGTTGATTCAGAGGAAAAGGTTAGGAAATATATTGGATATATTGACATATATATTGTATATATGTTTCGGACTTGGAGGTCCACCTACCGGATTTAGGAATTGGATGGGATCCAATTGATCTTAGAGATCTACCTAGTTAAGTATCATACAACTTGTTGGCCAAAGTCAAGGTTGTGTGTTATTTAACGGGATCCTAGCCACTAGGAAACCAGGTTTCCCGAGTACTCAACAGAGGGTTAGAGGCTCGCCGAAAAATAGTGGGAGGCCAATATTGAATTTGCAATTTCGTTTAAATACTTGCCAAATACGCGCTTTCAAATTATTTTTGTCATTATATATTTATATTAGTTGGACTAATATTTTAATATTTTCTTTTAACAGTTGGACTGTACCCGTAATCGTTAATTGAATAGTTAGACTATTGCAATTAAGATGGCTGGAAAGATCAACGTTAGAGACTTTATCATGGGGGAAAATGTCTTTAATGGGGTGAACTTTCCTGACTGGGATATGAACCTCAAGATTGTCATGGGGGCTGAGAAAAAGCTCCATACGATGAAAACTCAACTGTTCAATCTGTCATGCTTGCTGCAATGACCCCATAATTTCCTCGTCAAAACAAGGGATTGTATCCCCACGAAATGATGTTGATATTGAGGGACCTTCACTGATCTAACCTTAGATCGCAGAAGTATGAATGGCAGAAGAAGCTCTTTCGATCTCGAATGTCAGAGGGTAAATTTGTCGAGCACTATATGTCGCAGATGATTTCTGAACAGCTGGGTCAGCTAGGCATAACCTTTGAGGCTGAGACTCTCATAGATTTGATCTTACAGTTTCTTCTTGACAGCTGGAGCAGGTTCATCATGAACTACAATATGATGAACCAAGAGAAGACTCTTGGTGAGTTGATGGCAATGCTGAAAGAGGCAGAAAAGAGCTTCTAAAGGGCAAGAAGCGCGAGGCACACTTCGCTTCGATATCTCAGAATGCCAAGGCTTGGCCGAAAGCTTCTGGAGGTGCGAAGAAGAAGAAGAAGAATAGAAAGGGCAAGGAAAAATCATCAAAGTCTTCTGGGAAGACAAAAGACAAATCCCAAGATGTTTGCCTACAGTGTGGCAAACGGGGTCACTGGAAGCGTGACTGCCGTGAGTACAAGGCGCACATAAAGGAAGTGAAAGTGGGCAAGACACCAGCTTCATGTATGTTTGTTATTGAAATAAACATGTCTACTTCTAGTTTTAAAAATTGGATTTTTATTCTGGTTGTGGCACTCATATATGTACTGATGTGTAGGATCTGCAGATTAGCATGAGACTGGCTTAATGAGAGATCGACCTCCGAGTTGGGAATAGGACTAGAGTCGCTGTTTTGGCTGTTGGGACGTACATTTTGGAACTACCCTCGGGGCATGTACTTAATTTATCAGACTGCTATTATGTTGGACAATTATGACCCATAACGTCACTATTTGTACAGATCACGGTGTTGTTGTACAAATTAACAATGTGACAAAAGAGATTGCACTCTTATCATTTGTGATTAGATCACCTCGATATATAAATGATGAGAGGTCCCTATGATTAGTGCCTGGATTGAGAATGATATGAGATAGTATCAGTCCATGAAGGCAGAATCATTAAATATCCCTAGTCAGAGTATTATCGAGATTGGACATCGATGAATACGTAAAAGACTAGTATTACACTTGTGCGTGTTGTGGGAGCACAACGACATAGTTCTCATATGTTTGGGTATAGGATACTCATGCAAGTGTAATAGGAGGTTGTGTTTCACCGATGGTACGGGAAACAGTTTCGCTCTGGATAGACCCCCTCGGAATTCCATTGGTAGTATGACTACGTGTCTATGGAAGTCCGAAATCAGGGTAGGTGTATTTGGTCTTAACCTGAGACTTACACCGCTAATGCATACGAAAATCAATATACTTTGGTTGAGGTCGTCCAGGGCTTTAACCGGTTCCTGTGTACGCCAATTCTAGGTATATCGAGAATCGTAGTGTGTTGGGTGTGATGTCAAGATGGAAGTGTCACTCCAGTCATATGGAGTTGATGATCGCGCATGGATACAGAACTGGTTCTCTATAAAGGTTGCAACCGTCGGGAAAATATGACTTGATCATGATTATTTGATTCTAAAGAGACTAGTTGCTCGTTATCCGATATATGCATCGTACGGGGCAGACACTGTACCAGCCCCAGGCCTTGCATGTGATCATCTGATACTGGGCAGAAATACTCAATACTACGGTAAACTACGCTTGATATAGATCCTTATTCCTGTAAGGATATTTCCGGAGAATTGGGTAGGCATGATGCTTTGCTAGAAGCCAACCTTGTCTTGTAAATCGGTAAAACGTAGTACTTGGTACTCACGTGTTCGGATAGTCCGACGACCGATTTGAGTGCCAACATATTCGGGGATCTCATTGGTCGCTTCCCAAAGATTCACCGATGACGTATGACTCGCACTTTTAATTAATCTGGGATTAATTAGATGAGAGAGAAAAATCTGGGATTAATTGCGGAGATATTTTATCTGGGATAAAATATCATTTAAGAGAGATAACGATTAATTTAGAATTAATCGGTAAATTAATATATTTGATATATTAAACGAAATTAGATTTCGACGCGGAATTAAAATTAGATTTTAATTCGGGCGAACGAATTAATTTAGAATTAATTCGTTAGCGACGTGAATAGTAATTATGCATGGCATGATTATTTAATTAAATTAGATTTAATAACGACGCAACGGAAAATTCGTTAATTTAGAATTAGCGAACCCAAGCCCGAGATTATTTGCGAGCGCATTCGCATTTCGAATGCGAGTGCGGCAAATCAAATCAAGCGTCAAATCGCTAGTCGCTTCTAGCGTCACATCATCCGTCAATCAAGTGATGGATGTCTTTCACTTTGAGTGATTGACGCCAGTCACTATTCATGATTGATGGGAAGTTGATGTGAGTTGATTTGAGTAGATGGAAAGCATTAAATGCTTAGCTTTTGGAGGGAAAAAATGGTGTATATGTTTTTAGGAAAATCATTTACCATTTCTTACTCAACAAACACATCTCTCTCTTCTCTCTTTTATCTCTACATCTCACGCATTTCTTCTTCTTGGTGGGCAGTGAACTACCGAGTGGATTGAAGAAATAGGGAAGCAAGTGCAATGGTTTTGTGGCAAAATCATCGAGAGCTAGCACTCCGAGATCAATGCAAATGTGATAGGGAAGCTCACCCATGAGCCGGGAACCATTCGACGAAGCTTGGAGCTTGACGAAGGAGATCAAAATGGCGTAAAATAGTGAGGTGAACTGCTGCAGTGGGCGTGAAACCAGTGGGCAGAAACTTCATTTTTGTTGCCTCCGCGTCGCTCAACCGCTCGATGTAAGTATTCCGCAACTTCTCGATTTGTATTCGCACTTGTTTCATGTTTGTTAATCGATCCTATGGACCTAGAAACTCCAACAATGGTATCAGAGCGAGTAAAAGCATGAAATTTGACATAGGGTTAAAATTTGGGTAAAAATATGTTCGAGTATGATTTGTGAAATTGGATGAATGAGTATGTTTATAACATGTTTAATTTAAGATTGATTGGATCAATTTAATGAAATGTTGTTTGGAACAAAATTTCCCTAAATTCTTTTCTTGGCCGAGAGTTGTGCCCTTCGTGTTCTTGGTGAATTTTGATTTTTTGATTCATTGGATGTGTTAGAAATCATTTGGGGATATTGATTTAATGTTGAATTTGATTCAATTGGATTGGATTTGAAATTTGGCATAATAATTCCCCTTGGCCGAGAGTTAAAGCATGATAAATGGGTTTGATTTTTGATCAAAATATGGTGGACATGTTTTGTGGTTAATGAGCATGATTAGTTGTGTTAATTGATGTTTTAGAAATGTTAATTGGGTAATTAATTGTGTTAATGCACTTTGGTAATTCAATTATGAAATTGGGTTTTTGTGATTTAATCAATTGTGAAAGTTGGGTTAAGGCAAATTGGATTGGATCCAATTGGGCCCAAAACCGCTTCCATAAAGCCCAAATGCGAATTAATGGACCTTTAAAGTTTAATTGGGCCTAATGGGCCAAAATCGATTTAAAGGCTTATGGGGTAATTCCCGGATTGGACTTTGGTTATCGGTTTGACCCGAGTTGACCAAAAGTCCACGCCTTAAGAAATTAATTAAAAGCCCATTGGACTTCAATTAAATTGACGTTGGACGTTAATCGGGCTTTGAGACCCGTAGCGACAAAATTTGGAATTTAAGTCGTAATGGTTCATTTAAATAAAGTGTGTTATTTAATTTGGAATTAAATAAGCGAATTAGAATTAAATGCATGTTAAATTAGATTTAATGTTATAGTTTAATTTAATTCGAGAATTCGTACTTTGAGTACTTATTCGCAAAAACGAGTTTGACTCGAACAAAATCAAATCGTTGTTTGAACATTGGATGTTCACTAATTATCAGATTAATTAATTTGATTAGATTGATTGATAACATGCTTGTGTGAATACATGGTTGCGATGCATGAATAATGTATATCAGATGGATATTAGATGGGTGGGACAATTATAGAAATTGTGTAATAAATTTGATTTATTAATTGGACCTGCGTGTCCAGCCTTATCACCTCCTATTCTTTGTATTCTCTTCTCACCTATTCCTCTCAATGTAAATGAGGTTTCTTTAGAAGTGTAGTGTAACGGGCAGAAGTAATACATGTGCTAGCGGGAGAGAGAAAGAGAGAGATTTGATCTAGGATCATTGTGTAAAGTATCCATCTGTATATCATTATTACTTTCCATATACGCTTTATTATGTGTTTAGAATGCATGTTTAAGGGTGTATGAAGATGAGACCTTAACAAAGATAATAAATTGGTTGCCAATTTGCACGCGAAAAATCCTCGCAAAATATTAAGCGTCTTTCCTTCCATTGAGTGATTCTCACTCAAGATCCGAGACGGCATTGGTTTGTTGGCCAAAGTCAAGGCCTTTGTCTGTCGAAGATGTTTTTGAATCACGAGAGCTTTGTTCCATGTCAGTGTCTTGTCCAAGTTGTGGTTTGTTGGCCAAGGTCAAGACCACTTCTTGTCCATCGACATTGATTACGAAGCTTTCCATGGTCAATGGGTCGCGCTTAACTGGGATCACTAAGTTTGTTGTGCCAAAGCCAAGGCTTAGTTGATTCAGAGGAAAAAGCTTAGGTAATACATTGGATGTATTGGCATATATAAGATATATGTTTAGGACTTGGATGTCCGCCTACCGGATCTAGGAATTGGATTGGATCCAATCGATCTTAGAGATCTACCTAGTTAATTATCATACAATTTGTTGGCCAAAGTCAAAATTGTGTGATATTTAACGGGATCCTAGCCCACTAGGAAACACGGTTTCCCAAGTACTCGACAGAGGGTTAGAGGCTCACCGAAAAATAGTGGGAGGCAAGAATTGAATTTGCAATATTCGTTCAATTACTCGCCATACGCGCTCAAACTATATCACTAGTCAAAACGTATTAAATGTTAGTTGGACTAATATTTAAATTGTTGTTTTAATAAATAGTTGGACTATATATTCAAACTATTCATTTATATTTGATTATATAATTGGATTATAATAATTAATATATTTGATTTAATTAAATTATAGTTGATTAAATAGTTGGACTATTGTAATCATTATAATAAATTGTACCTTAATCATTGATTAAATAGTTAGACTATTAAAGTCAAGATAAAATTGAAAGATTGACGTTTAATTCATAATCCTTGGGAAAATGTAATTAAATGCTTTAATTTTCAAAATTGGAAATAATAATAAGTTACTTTATTTGATAAAATAACATATTAAGCCTAAAGCCCGGAGTTAAGCAAAAAGTAGAGCATACTCTTTGGAAGATCTATGTGATGACAACTTAAGTGCCTAATCCATTAAGCTTGTCGCGGTGGATTCCTTAATTTCTGAATCAGAACTAAGGATTAGATCCTTAAAGTATGATAAAGAAATTGAAGGATCTTCATAAATCTATTAACTTAGATTTTAGAAGTACTAAATTGCAATTGATAATTCTTGGAGAATTAATGACTATTCTCAAGGAGATAAAGTCAAACTTTGCAATTAGGCAAGTTGCGCAAGGCGCACCTTACTTCGATATTCTAGAAACCCGAGGCTTGGCCAAAGGCTTCTGGAATATGGAATAGGCAAAAGGAAAAATCAATATAATCTTCTAGGAAGATAAATGACATATCCCAAAATGTCTGCTTAAATTGTGGCAAACGGGATCGTGGAAGCGTGACTGTCGTTTGGACAAAGCAGGCATGAAGGAATTGAAGATAGGGCAAGACTCTGACTTCAAATATGATTGTCATAATTATGTTCATTACTAGTATTGAAATTAGATTTTAAATACTTAGTGTGGTACATAATATATATATATATATATATATATATATATATATATATATATATATATATATATATTGATGTTCATGATATGTTTTAAACAGGATACTGACTTCAATAGAGATTTATCTGTGAATTGTAAACGGGACGAAAGTCGCTGTTTTAACCGTAGGTACCTAACTTTAGGAACTACCTTCGGGTGTGTACTTAAATTTGGGAACTGTTATAATGTAACTAGTTTGACTAGATACATTATCTCTATATAAGTGTTTGACCCGCTGCGGGTGAACCTTTATATTCTAGAACACTAAAGTGTTTTATTATATAAAGATGATATTGAGATAAATCACATTAGATGTGAATAACATAATTTATATTTTGAATATAAATATATCTCAAACATATAATATGACAAACAAATAGCTCAAACTGATTTGATCAGAAGAAACTAATTGTGGCATTATTGTCTGGGACACAATTAAACAAGACTCGTATATCCGCACTTTTGAAGAGCAAGTACCAGGACTAATTTGATACCATTCAAATAAAGTCTACGAATCTAGTTTACTAGGCAAAGTGCCTAAAACACTATTTATTTGGTAAAAGTGTAAATGCCACCGACCTGTTAGCCCTAGTTCATAGTGAAGCAAATGGGCCCATGTCTAGCTAGGCTAGAGGTGGATATGAATGTTTCGTGACCTTTACGGATGTGGCATCGCGTAATGGTTATGTGTCTATTTTGAAACACAAATCGGAAACTTTTAAGTTTCGACACGAAATAGACAAATAGATCGGCTATAATATTATACCGTCACGGTAAGACCGTAATGGAAAACACTTAAGCAATAAGTTTCTAACATACTTGAAAGACTATAGTATTCTTTCAAAAGATGACTCCCCCTCGGAACACGTCATTTGACGGTGTGTCCGAACCGAGTAACCAAATTATGTTAGACATGATAAAGGTTAATCATGAGTCGCTCTGAGCTATCATTTCCTTCAACGGATAAGCATTAACAGTGCAATAACTTATTTAGAATAAGGTTCCATTAATATATGTTCGACAGATATCATATTAGATATGAACAGGAAAGAAATCAGGTTTCTCATTCCTGATAATTTGGGTATGCTAGGCATACGTTTGGATGATACCAAACTAGAACCCAAATTGGATAAGTGCCAATTGTAGGTAATCCTAGGGATACCATAAGTATTGTACTTATACATATCACAAGAGAACAATTAAATTGTGCTCACCAAGCGATTTTCCTAAGAGGAATACCGATATGCAGTGGTAAGTGGGAGGATAGTAAAACTCGATGAAAATTGGAGTAATACTATTCCAGGCACCGATTCCTAATGGAACACAAATAGTTCATCAAGGATGAAACTATACCAGTAATCTTCAAATACACAAGAACCACGTAAGTCGGAGAGAGTCAGAAAACAACCTAGGGTATGGGTTTCTGATCTCACCTCATAAAGATGTCAATCTTATTGAGTTATACCAACTGACTACGTATGAGGAAGTGATACAAGGTATCGACTTCCTAATTATGACAAAGTGTCATGAATCCAAAATGGATTCCATGTATATCAACAAGTTTGGATACTAGTTGATGTACCGCAAGGCATTGTGCCTACTGGTACTTTATAAGTCTTCAAGGAAGACGTACATGGAAGGCAACATACCAACGTACAGAGCTAGGCTTGTAGTGAAAAGGTAGAGTTATCAACATTGTGTTGATTACGACGAAACCTTTTAACTGTTGCCATGGTAAATCCATTTGGATAGTGCTTGCTGATGCTGCATGTTTCATTTATGAAATATGGCAGTAGAACGACAAAACCAATTTCCTTAACGGAAACCTTTTGGAGGATGTTTACAACATCCTGTCGGTTTTGTCGTACCAAAACTAGCAAACAAGGTTTGCAGGTTATTCGATCCATGTATGGATTGAAGCAAGCATTAGGTTCTTGGAATTATCGTTTTTATGTAATCATAATAGTTTATGATTTAATTCAAAACGAAATGATTCTTGTGTATATAAGGAAGTTAGTGGGAGCGCGCTGACAGTGAATGTCCTGAATAATAATGATAATATGTCATTTCTTGGAAATGACATTCCCATAAAATAATCGGTGAAAGCTTGGCTTTCCTGAAAACGACTATAAGTCGCCAACGGTACTATACAGTTTGAATAACGGTACAGTGAGCTGGAAATCTTCCAAGCAAGATACTGTTACCGAATAAACAACAAATGCGGGTTATTGCTGCAGCTGAAGCGGCAATAGAAGACTTCTGGGGTCGATAAATATCTAATTAGATTAGATATAGTTCTTTTAGCAGCTGAGCTAGGCTACAACACATGCTAAAGAATTAATGGTCTCATCAACGATCCAGATATATACTTCGATATTCATCTGATTCGTTCGGATCAAACATCGTGGCGATGTGATGATCGAATAAATCGCATCAGACGATAATCATGAAAATCCGCTGACGAAAGCCCTTTCTCAGCTATTGAGCCAAACCGTACATAGTTTGGGTGTTAGACACTCGAGTGACTGGCTATAAGCCAAGTGGGAGATTGTTGGACAATTATGACCCATAACATCACTATTTGTACAGATCACGGTGTTGTTGTACAAATTAACTATGTGACAAAGAAGATTGCACTCTTATCATTGGTTATTAGATCACCTCGATATATAAATGATGAGAGGTCCCTATGATTAGTGCCTGGATTGAGAATGATATGAGACAGTATCAGTCCATGAAGGCAGAATCATTAAATATCCCTAGTCAGAGTATTATCGAGATTGGACATCGATGAATACGTAAAAAACTAGTATTACACTTGTGCGTGTTGTGGGAGCACAACGGCATAGTTCTCATATTTTTTGGGTATAGGATACTAATGCATACGAAAATCAATATACTTTGGTTGAGGTCGTCCAGGGCTTTAACCGGTTCCTATGTACGCCAATTCTGGGTATATCGAGAATTGTAGTGTGTTGGGTGTGATGTCAAGATGGAAGTGTCACTCCAGTCATATGGAGTTGATGATCGCACAAGGATACAGAACTGGTTCTCTATAAAGGTTGCAACCATCGGGATAATATGACTTGGTCATGATTATTCGATTCTAAAGAGACTAGTTGCTCGTTATCCGATATATGCATCGTACGGGGCAGACACTGTACCAGCCCCAGGCCTTGCATGTGATCATCTGATACTGGACAGAAATACTCAATACTACGGTATACTACGCTTGATATAGATCCTTATTCCTGTAAGGATATTTCCGGAGAATTGGGTAGGCATGGTGCTTTGCTAGAAGCCAAACTTGTCTTGTAAATCGGTAAAACGTAGTACTTGGTACTCACGTGTTCGGATAGTCCGACGACCGATTTGACTGCCAACATATCCGGGGATCTCATGGGTCGCTTCCCAAAGATTCACCGATGACGTATGACTCACACTTTTAATTAATCTGGGATTAATTAGATGAGAGAGAAAATTAATCTGGGATTAATTGCGGAGATATTTTATCTGGGATAAAATATCATTTAAAGAGAGATAACGATTAATTTAGAATTAATTGGTAAATTAATATATTTGATATATTAAACGAAATTAGATTTCGACGCGGAATTAAAATTAGATTTTAATTCGGGCGAACGAATTAATTTAGAATTAATTCGTTAGCGGCGTGAATAGTAATTATGCTTGGCATGATTATTTAATTAAATTAGATTTAATAACGACGCAACGGAAAATTCGTTAATTTAGAATTAGCGAACCCAAGCCAGAGATTATTTGCGAGCGCATTCGCATTTCGAATGCGAGTGCGGCAAATCAAATCAAGCGTCAAATCGCTAGTCGCTTCTAGCGTCACATCATCCGTCAATCAAGTGATGGATGTCTTTCACTTTGAGTGATTGACGCCAATCACTATTCATGATTGATGGGAAGTTGATGTGAGTTGATTTGAGTAGATGGAAAGTATTAAATGCTTAGCTTTTGGAGGGAAAAAATGGTGTATATGTTTTTAGGAAAATCATTTACCATTTTTTACTCAACAAACACATCTCTCTCTTCTCTCTTTTCTCTCTACATCTCACGCATTTCTTCTTCTTGGTGGGCAGTGAACTGCTGAGTGGATTGAAGATTTAGGGAAGCAAATGCGATGGTTTTGTGGCAAAATCATCTAGAGCTAGCACTCCGAGATCAATGCGAAGGTGATAGGGAAGCTCACCCATGAACCGGGAACCATTCGACGAAGCTTGGAGCTTGACGAAGGAGACCAAAATGGTGCAAAACATTGAGGTGAACTGCTGCAGTGAGCGTGAAACCAGTGGGCAGAAACTTCATTTTTGTTGCCTCCGCGTCGCTCAACCGCTCGATGTAAGTATTCCGCAACTTCTCGATTTGTATTCGCACTTGTTTCATGTTTGTTATTCGATCCTATGGACCTAGAAACTCCAACATATTATGTACCTAGTTTGACTAGAAATATTATATATGTATCTTGTTTAACCCCATGTGGGTATAATTTTGTATTCAGAAACACCAGGTGTTTTGTTTATAAAAATGATTTTGAGATATGTAGTGCTGATGTTAATAATGGTCTTTATATTTTGAATATAAATCAATCTCAAACATATAACCTGACAAAAAAAAGGCTTAAATTAAGTAACAAAGATGAAACTTATATGTGGCATTGTCGTCTGGGACACATTAACAAGACTCGTATATCCACACTTTCGAAGAGTGGGTACTTGGACAGATTTGATCCAAATTCATATAACATCTGTGAATCTTGTTTATTACGCAAAATGCCTAAAACACCTTATAGCAGTAAAGGTGCACGTGCCACCGAACTGTTAGCCATTGTTCATAGTGACGTATGTGGGCCTATGTCTAGCCAGGCTAGAGGTGGATATGAATACTTCGTAACCTTTACGGATGATGCATCGCGTTATGGTTATGTATATCTTATGAGACACAAGTCATAAACTTTTGAGAAATTCAAAGAGTTTCGACACGAAGTAGAAAAACAGACCGGTAAAAGTATTAAAACATTACGGTCGGACCGTGGTGGAGAATACTTGAGCAATGAGTTTCTCGATTACTTGAAAGAGTATGGTATTCTTTCACAGTGGACTCCCCCCGAAACACCTCAATTAAACGGTGTGTCCGAACGGAGAAACCGAACTTTGTTGGATATGGTAAGGTCTATGATGAGTTGCACTGAGCTACCAATTTCCTTCTAGGGATATGCATTGAACAATACAATACTTATTTTGAATAAGGTTCCATCAAAGTCTGTTCAACAGACTCCATATGAAATATGGACATGAAAGAAACTGGGTTTCTCATTCCTGAAGATTTGGGGTTGCTGGGCATACGTTAAACGTTTGGATGGTACCAAACTAGAACCCAAATCGGATAAGTGCCTATTTGTAGGTTATCCTAGGGAAACCAAAGGATATTACTTCTACCACCCATAAGAGAACCAGGTATTTGTTGCTCTACATGCGGTTTTCCTTGAAAAAGAATTCCTAAATACAGTGGTAAGTGGGAGGAAAGTAGAACTCGATGAAAATCGGAGTGATACTTTTCCTGACACCGATTCCTTACCAGAACACGAACAGTTCATCAGGGATGAGACTGTACCACAATCTTCAAATACACAAGAACCGCGTAGGTCGGAGAGATTCAGAAAATAACCTGAAAGGTATGAGTTTCTGATCTCACCTCACGTAGATATTAATCTTATTGAGGATAATGAGCCGGCTACGTATGAGAAAGCGATACAAGGTATCAACTTCGCTTTATGGCAAGATGCCATGAATTCCGAAATGGATTTTATGTATACCAACCAAGTTTGGACACTGGTTGATGCACCAGAAGACGTAAAGCCTATAGGTTGTAAATGGGTCTTCAAGAAGAAGACGGACATGGATGGAAACATACAAACGTACAAAGCTAGACTTGTAGTAAAAAGGTATCATCAACGACATGGTGTCGATTACGACGAAACTTTTTCACCTATTGCCATGATTAAATCCATTCGGATAATGCTACTATTGCTGCATATTTCGATTATGAAATATGGCAAATGGACGTCTAAACCGCTTTCCTTAACGGAAACATTTGGGAGGATGTTTATATGCAACAGCCTGACGGTTTTGTCGTACCAAAATATGCAAACAAGGTTTGCAAGTTAAATGGATCAATTTATGGATTGAAGCAAGCATCACGTTCTTGTAACCAACTGTAGGACACAGAAATCGGCGACGCTGTTCCAGGCTCGCGGCCTGGTTGGGAGTACGGAGTAGCCCGCGGGGGACTAAACCGGAGAACTAAAAATGGAGTCGCCACCCGGTGTGAACTAGGAAAATGATTTATGGCCGCACTCACCCCTCGCAAGGGAAGACCTCAAACCGTTGGGTTCGAAATGGTCCCTTACTTATGCCACTTGTAATGAAAGGATTTATGCAATAGTACAACCAAATCTCATCCAACACATACCAGATAATTTAAGCAACATGGAAGTTTGCACACCCATAATCGTAAATGAAAAAATGAAGGCAAAATACATAATTCATGAACGTATTAAACAATAAAGTGCAATAATGTAACTAATAACAACTATATATGCATTAATAATAAAAGTGAGCACACAATCTCATGAGCATATAGAATAAATAAATGCAGAAATATAAATGGATGATAATTTCCAAAGCGTAAATAATGAAATGATGTGACTAATCATATGGTGCAAAAGAAATGATCAAAGAAGCAAGCATGCATGAAATGTGACGAAAAGAAGTCTGTGCACTGTATGTGCGTTCGTGTAGCGTTTGAAAACGCATTTGAACGGTAAACAGAAGGTTCGTGTTCGTATAGCGTTCGGAAACACGTTCGAACAGGGTAAGACCTGATGCATGATAAAAAAAAATACATGCGTGTTCGAGTAGCATTCGTAAACGCGTTCGAACGGAATGAGGCAGAATGCATACGTTCGTGTAGCGTTCATAAACGCGTTCAAACAGAATGAGGCAGAATGCATACGTTCGTGTAGCGTTTGGAAACGCGTTCGAACGAGATTGCCAAAATGGCATCTGAAATGACACAAACACATGCATGTATAAACAAATACACAATGTAGGACCTCGTGTGCCCGATGGAACACATTTCACATTCAATCGAATGCACTTCGTTCAGCGCGGCAAAATATTGTGGTAAAGGTAGTCTTTAGGCATTTCCCTCGAATAGAGGACCTTTAATCCATCCTAGTTAGCCCATGCGCACTAGAGTGCAATGCATGCGTAAATAAAGCAATGATATGCAATGGGTAAATGACATAATAAAAGGCGCGGCAAAAACTCGTGGTAAATGTAGCCTTTAGGCATTTCCCTCGAATAGAGGACCTTTAATCCACTCTAGTTAGCCCATGCGCACTAGAATGCAATGCATGCGTAAATAAAACAATGATATGCAAAGGGTAAATGACATAATAAAAGGCGCAGCAAAATATTATGGTAAAGGTAGCCTTTTGGCATTTCTCTCAAATAGAGGACCTTTAAACCAACGTAATTAGCCCATACGCATCAAGTAACAATACATGAATAAACAAAATGCATAAGAAGATAAATAGCGGACGACAATCACGAAATTAAATACCAAAATGAAACACGTGCTTGAAAGTTTCTCAAGCGGTACGTGGAGTTGTATCCCAAGTACAGACCACACTACCGTCCATTCGGATTCGGCTATGAAATTTACGTCTGGGTTTCCATCCGATATACCACGAGAGATAGCACTGACCATTTAACATAATGCAATCATTAACCCAATGTATAGATGAAATATGATAATGCATGTGGTGAATAAACAATAAATAACGGAAGCGATAAATGGTAAGCTAAATGTGAAATAGAAATAAAGATAAATGCGGAATATTAAAAAGATGTGACCAATAATTTGGCCAATTTTAATATAGGACTTCGTAGCCCGGTTGGACGTATTCCACGTCCAACCAAGCATTCCGTGTCTGGGATAACAAAATAAAAAATATAACAAAGGGGTGCCCTCAGGTCTTACCTTTTAAATCGCTTCCTGGGAGTGCGTTACGTCATCGCCGGAAGGGTTAATGCTCTGTTATTTTTTTGGTTTACCGCTGTTTTAGACTGCCATTTCCGCTGTTTTCTTCGCTGTTTTCGTACTGTTTTGCTGTTGTTCTTGGGTCGATTTTTGGGACTGTTTTGGGGTGTATTGGGTCACGGTTTTGGGGTATTTTTGGGACTGTTTTGGGGACTGCAGGGGATGTTTTGGACTATTTTCAACTTGGTTATTGTTCGGTTATAAGGCTTATTTTGGTGAGGGGCTGTTGTTCGTGCGTTTGGTATTGGTGGGGGCAGTTTGTTTGTTGTATTATGAGGGGTTGGTTTGTGATTGCTACGTGGGGGTGAGAAATTGTGTTGGCTTCTTATTTGGTTCGGTGAAGGGCTTAGGGTGCAGGTCAGCGTGAGGGTTGCTGCTGGTCAATGGCTGGCGTGGGGCTGTTTTGAGTTTGTACATGGCGTGAGCATTTTTGATGAACTGTTATGTGTGTAGGTTATGCGTGAGTCAAAGCAAGGTGTATGTGTGACGTGTCTCTAAGGTGTGCTGATTTGGCTTGTGTGAAGGCTGTCGAGTGCTGTGTGCTTTTAAGGGAGGACAGAGAGTGGCTTGTTGTTTTCCGAGAGAGAAGGTGTTTTAGCTTAGAGCCTTAGGGTTTATTTCTTCTTTGTTGGGTGTCGAATAGCTCTAAGGGGTCCTAAGGGTTTGTTTTATGCCTCTTTTTATAGGCAACGGTTGGGGTTTACCTTATGTGAATAGGGAAAGAATATTGTGTCATTATGAGGGATATTTAATTTGTGTATCATTAGGAAATGATCTCTTAATTTTAGGAAGGTAAATTAATTTGATTTTATTTGATTTTATTTAGTTTAGGAATGTGATTTAATTTAATTAGGAACATATTGATGAGATTTGATTTGAATCTTTAATTTGGGAAGGTGATTTGGTTTGATTTCAACATGTGTTTAATGTGTGAGTTTGTTATTTTAGGAAGCTTTGGGCGTGGGGTTCGGTCTATTTGGGCATGATTTTGGTTTGTTTTGGTGGGCTTGGTGTGTGGTTTGGTGATGTATGGGCTTGGTGTGTGACTTGCGGGGGTTTTGGGCTAAGGATAAGTTTAAAACAGAGGCTTAACGAGCAAACCCGAAGCTAAGGAAACGAATTAAATCCAACAAGGTGTCAATTTCTGACTCTTCCCTTCCGACGTCCGTTTCTCATGACTTCCACAACTTAAAGAGGTAGTGTCTGTATGTGAGACTCATCATCGGTACTTATATGCAAAAATACAGTGCCTACACCAACATTTTAATGAGATCATAAATGAATATGATTTCATTCAAAACAAGGATGATCTGGGAGAAGCAGCTTTTATTAAAATTCTCCATGAAAGATCTGGGAGAAGCAGCTTTTATTCTGGGAATAAAGATCTACCGGGATAGATCTAGAAAGATGCTTGGACTCTCCCAGAGCTCGTATATCAAAAAAGTGCTGAAGAGATTCAATATGGATCAGTCTAAGAGGGGACTGTTGCCAGTGTCACATGGCGTCTCTCTATCTAAGGACATGTGCCTAAAACTCAAGATGAGAGAGACAACATGAGTCGGATCTCGTTCGCTTCTGCAGTTGGATCGATCATGTATGCCATGATATGTACGAGACCTGATGTCTCGTATGCTTTGAGCATGGTAGTCGCTATCAGGCCGATCCATGTGATGGTCAATGGGTTACGATTAAGAACATCCTTAAGTATCTTAGACGAACTAAGGATGCTTTCTTAATCTATGGAAATGGAGAACTTGAGGTAACTGGGTTTACCGATGCAAGTTTCCAAACCGATAAAGACGACTGTAAGTCGTAATTCGGGTACATATTTTGTTTGAACAACGGAACAGTGAGCTGGAAATCTTCCAAGCAAGAGACTGTTGCCGATTCAACAACAGAAGCGGAATATATCGCTGCAGTTGAGGCTTCAAAAGAGGCAGTTTGGATCCGTAAATTCCTAATTGGATTAGGAGTAGTTCTGTTAGCAGCTAAGCCCATTCCTTTATATTGTGATAATAACGAGGCTATAGTACAGGCTAAGGAACCGCAATCTCATCAACGATCAAAGCATGTACTTCGACGTTTCTATCTGATTCGTGAGATCATAACCTTGGCGATGTGAAGATCGAGAAGGTCGTATTAGATGACAACATTGCAGATCCGCTGACGAAGGCTATTTCTCAGAAAAAGTTTGGGTGACATGTACATAGTTCAGGTGTTAGATACTTGAGTGATTGGCTATAGGCCAAGTGGGAGATTGTTGGACAATTATGACCCATAGCATCACTATTTGTAAAAGATATTATGGTTTTTGTACAAATTGCTATTTTATCATTTTGTAATTAGATTACTTGAATATATAAATGATAAGAGTCCTTATAATTAGTTCCGGATTAATAAGATATGAGACAGTATCAATCCACGTAAGGTTTAATCATTAAATATCCCTAGTCGTAGTATTATTGAGACTGGACATCGATAATGCGGAATAGACTAGTATTGCACTTGTGCGTGTTATGGAAGCGTAAATACATAGTTCTCATATATTTGGTTATTGAATAATCATGCAAGTGTAATAGGAGGTTCTGTTTGCCGATGGTACGGAAAAAGCTTCGCTCTGGATAGACCCCTTGGAATCCCATTGGTAGTATGACTATGTGTGTATGGGAATCCGAATCAGGGTAGGTGTATTTGGTCTTAAGCTGAGACTTGCATCGCTAATACTTGCGACAATCAGTACGCTTTGGTTTTGGTCGTCCGGGGCTTTAACAGGTTCTATGTACGTTTCTTCTGGGTTTATTGAGAATCGTAGTGTATTGGGTGTGATGTCAAGATGGAAGTGTCACTTCAGTCATATGGAGACTATGATCACGTAGGGATACAGAACTGATACTCTAATATGTTGTAACTATCGGGATAATATGACAAGGTCATGATTATCCGATTAAAGAGACTAGTTGCTAGTGATCCGATATATGCTTCGTACGGGGCAGACACAATTCCAGCCCCAGGCCTAGCATGTGACATCCGATACTGGATCATAATACGTAATACTTAGTTTACTACGCTTGATAAAAATTATGTATTCCTTCAAAGAATATTTCTGGAGAATTGGGTAGGCACGGTGTTTTGCTAGAAGCCAACCATGTCTTGTAAATCGGTAAGAATGTGGTACGGGGTACACACGTGTTCGGATAGTCCAACGATCGGATTTACTGCCAACATATCCAGGAATCTCATGGGTCGCTTCCCAAAGATTCACTGATGACGTTTGACTCAAACAAAAATAATCTAGGATTAATTATAAGAGAGAAAATTAATCTGGGATTAATTTTGGCAAGAATTTATCCGGGATAAAATTCTATTAGAAGAGAGAGAATGATTAATTTGGAATTAATCGATTAAATAATATATTCGATATATTAATCAAAATTATATTTCAATGTGAAATTAAAATTGGATTTTAATTCGGGTAAATGAATTAATTTAGAATTAATTCGTAAGTGACTTTAATAATAATGTCGCAACGACAAATTCGTTAATTCTGAATTAAACGAACCCAGGACCGAGCAAAGTTGCGCGTTGGATTGTTTGACTTAAATTCGGAATTTACAAGTGGTGGGACCCAATGGACTTACATCAACTAGTTTGACTAGTGATGGAAGTGGTTAAAGGTTTAGTGAAAAACTTGGGTTGCTTGTTTTGTACACTAACCAAATCCAACACACTTTGCCTTTATTTTGAAAAGATATACCAACTTTGAGATTTGATTTTTTGTAATTGATTTTTAGAAAATCAAATACACAAAAACAAAGCAACTCTTTCTCTCTCATTCTTTCAAAAAGTCGAGAGCTTCTCCATCTCCCTTAGAAATTTTTTTTGCAAATTTTCTTCAATCTAGCACTTTAAAATATTAAGTGTTTTCCTTCCATTGAGTGGTTCTCTCTCAAGATCCAAGATTGGCATTGGTTTATTGGCCAAAGTCAAGATCATTGTCCATCGCGGATGTGTTTGAACCATGAGGGCTTTGTTATATATCGCATTTCTTATGCAGTTCTGACTTGTTGGCCAAAGTCAAGGTCACTTCTGTACATCGACATGGATTACGAAGCTTTCACACTGTCAATATGTCGCGCTTAACTGGAATCATTAAGCTTGTTGAGCCAAAGCCAAGGCTTAGTTGATTCAGAGGAAAAGATTAGGATATATATATTGGATATATATTTGGACTTGGAGGTCTACCTACCGGATCTAGGAATTGGATGAGATCCAATTGATCTTAGAGATCTACCTAGTTAAGTTTCATATAACTTGTTGGCCAAAGTCAAGGTTGTGTGTTATTTAACGGGATCCTAGCCCACTAGGAAACTGGGTTTCCCGAGTACTCAACAGAGGGTTAGAGGCTCGTCGAAAAATAGTGGGAGGCCAGTATTAAATTTACAATTTCGTTTAATACTTGCTAAATACGCGTTTTATTTTTCGTCGTTATATATATTTATTAGTTGGACTAATACTTTAATATTTTCATTGAACAGTTGGACTGTACCCTTATAATATCATTTGTAGTTGATTATATAGTTGGACTATAGTAATCATTGCATTTGACTATACCTGATATCGTTGATTGAATAGTTAGACTATTGCAATCAAGATGACTGGAAATATCAACGTTAGGGACATAATCATGGGTGATAATGTCTTTAATGGTTCTAATTTTCCAGACTGGGATATGAATCTCAGGATTATCCTAGGAGCCGAGAAGTTGCTCTATGTATTAGACAGACCTCTCGAGCCTGAGCCTGGACATGAGCAGGTTGTTGATTATGAGCTTTGGAAGACTTACAATGATGAAAACTCAACTGCTCAGTCCTTCATGCTTGCCGCAATGACACCTCAGTTTCTTCGTCAAAATAAGGGATTGGATCCCTACAATATGATGTTGAAATTGAAAGACCTTCATAGTGTTGGGGTTGGTGCTCAGAGCGCCAATTCCCGGTTGTATTTTTTTTGAATACTTCTGTAAAACATTATTATTATGATAATATATGCAGTTTCTATAATATAATATATCTTTTTATATGGTAAAGACGTAGTGACCTTATAATAATTAGTCATGGTACTGTTGTAAAAGCGTTGTAACTGACATTGAGTAGTATCATGACGTTGTCATTCTCAGACAGTTCCTGGTCAAGGTTTACACTACTTGGTCAGTATAGTAAACCCATTGAGACCGGTACATGTCGTATACTGGAATATATGATTCCAATGGTTTCTCAATGAACCATTAGTCTTGGAGACTAGTATAGACGTGTGGGTGTTTATAGCGGATAAACACTGAACGACTCACCGAAGATTCTTAATGGATGGTACACCAACGTCAATAAGAATCTTCTCGGGTTGAGTAGCACTTGTGATTCTTAGACTTGAGATGCCATTGTGGGCACATGAGACATCTTCTACACTTAGATGGCAGTCACGTCACCGATCTATTTAGATCAGACCTCCGCCTGTTCGTTGGGTGTAGATAGATCCTCAGGGTGTCCTATGTGTATCAAGATAGGATCCGTCAGTTTTGTGTACCAGAGCATAGGTAGTCCATATGATTAGCAATCAGATAAAACCATGGGCCCGTGGTAAAGTTTAGAAGCTAGTTCTAAACATTCTTTTAGAGATTGCTAATAGAATAGTCGACTGGATAATCCCCATAGAGATTTGACGTTTACATCTATATCTTTGGGATATATCCGGATACCTGTGACGAAGGAATTATACATTTGCCTTGACCTCGACCTGTATGATTCAATGAGTTTATCCGTGATCGTCATAATTTACGGGTGGATAAATTATGGACACGAAATTGGATTTCGTGACGGATATACCTGAATCTAGAGAGTCTCAATAATGAAACATACTCGTAGAGCACTAGAGCAACATTTATAAATAATATTGATTATTTATAAAGTCGTTTAAAGGTTAAACACAAGATACATCCTAAAGGGACCCGATAGTCATTTGCTTAATTATTGTGTATTTACATTTAATACTTGATTAATTTAAATACACATTAATTAATAGTCAAATTGAGATATTTGACTAATATCCTAAATGAATATATGTATTTGATATTTAATGTAAATATTATAGATATATTTAATATATTTGTATTTAATTAATTAATTAATTCATTAATTGTTAAATGATTAAATTAATTAAAATATAAATATCTTAACATTTGGATATTTGGATTAAATGATTTAGTTACCTTTGTTGACTTAATTAAAATATCTGTAAAGTGTTATTAGATATTTAAATCAAGTTGATCAAATGAAAATCAAATGAAATTGAAATTACATTTCCTAATATATATGTTTGTGAATTTCGGCCAAGGCCTTTGTGTAACAAGTATATATTGTTTACTTTTTCATTTGGTAAATAATCTAATACACTTTCTAACCTAAACTCCATTAAAGAAAACAAAAGAAGCTAGAGAGGAAGAAGGAAAAACATTGGAAAAGGCTTGGATTTAGTAAGTTTTCTTAACTTGCTATTAGAGAGGAAATTGTTCCTTATGTTCTAGGATACTTCTTGTGATGTTATCATGTTGTTCTTTTCTTTATTCTTTGTGTTTTTGATGAATGGAAGTTTGGTGAAATTGTTGAGCATGTATAATGATGGAAGCTTGTGACTAGTGTAGTTATAAGTATTCTTTTAAGGTTTTGGAAACTTTGTTGCTAATCTAGAGTTGTTGACCCCCACTCTTAGATGACCTAGATTTGATCTAGAGTTGTTTCATTGTGTTGAGACTTTTTTGGTTGATGGAAGAATGATGATTGAAGCAATTGATTTAACCAATTTGGTCTAATTTGTCCAATTTGTCCAATTTGAAGAAATTGAAAATTAGGGTTTAAGACCTCAACCAAATTTGGGGATTTTCATTTATGTTGTGTATAAGGAGGTTGTATATGATTCATATAAAGTTTCATGTTGATTGGATTTCATTTGGATGTGTCTTGAAGCATGGAATTGAAAAATGCACAATCCCCCCATTTGGAGGCTCTCGGCCAAATGAACAAAATTGGGGATTTTTGTTGCTTTTGGTGTTTTGATGTTTTGAACATGCTAAGTTCATCTTAGAAATGATTTAGAATCATTCAAAATTGATTTGATCGATTTCGACCAAAATGAACAAAATACCAAGTGTAAGGGCAATTCGGTAAATTCACTAAATATGATTTATTGAATTTTCATTTCATAATTTGATTATTGGATAATTAAATAAATATGTTTATTTAATTAATCCGAGAAAAAGTTTTGAAATCGGAAAATTTGATTTTCCACCGTTTCTGCTGCGTTACCGGATTTAGCCCCTAAATCCCATACAAAATGGTATCAGAGCGAGTCTGATTCTAGGCCCCCTAAAATGATTAGCCTTTATAAAATCAATGTTTAATCATGTTTTCTTGACTTTATACATGCTTATTAGAATCTAATTTGATTAGATTTAGGGTGTATGACACTTAGCGGAAAATCCTTGATTAAAAAGGTTTTAATGTAATTATGTATTTGATGCATGTTATGTGGTCCGTCTTGTCAATACGGTTTATGAATACTTCTCTGTGACTACATCCGAGACCGTGCCTCTGCTGTGAGGGTGTAGCCGATAGAGATTTATTTATACCGGATGTATATAAGATACTAGATAAATTCAAGCGAAAGCGGAATTCTGAACGTGCCCTAGCTGTCAGGATTACGTAAGTAACTTGAGTTTATCATTGACGAGTGGGCCTGCCTTCGCAGCGACAACGAGAAACGACCAGGACCGGAAATCCAGGAGTCATTAGTGAATGATTGACAAATGAGTTGTCTACCTGATGAATATACGTAGGCGAGACCGTGCCTCTGCTGTGTAGCTGAAATATATTCACGGGATCCACTTTTCACTATTTGTATTTAATTTAATTATTAAATCTTTGTATTCTGTTAGGGGATTACAGTATTGCATGATTTAGTGGGAGGGGAATTTTTATATTAAAAATCCATGATCTAGTTTATATTTTTGATATTATATGAAACTGCTTAATTTCTGCTAATCGTTTTTCGTGATCCATATGATAGATTTGCGATGGCGGCACCATCCAAAAATCAGTTTGCGCATATGCTTGATGCGAACAAACTCAAAGGCGCTGAAAACTTCGCTGACTGGGACTTGGATTTGAGGATTGTCCTCGATTCTGAGAAACTGGGATATGTTCTTAGGGTCCGTTGCCCCTTGCTGTTGGTGCGGATGCTACGGAGAAGGAACACCAAGTTTTTGAAACTTGGAAGAATGATGATTTAAGAGTTAAATCATACATCCTTAGTTCACTGTCTCCGGAACTCAAGAAACAGTATTATGGCATACAATGATGACTCGATTGAGACAGTCATTTGAGAACCAATAACAGGTGATTGTTCACAAAGTCGCAATGGAACTGTTCCATGCGCGGTTGGATGAGGGGCAAGCTGTTAGCCCGCATGTTCTTCAAATGATCGATTTGATCGATCAATTGAGGCAACATAATCTCATTCAATGACATTCTCGGTAGGAGTGTCATTCTTGGTTCTTCCCAGCTTCATATCGCCAGTTCGTGATGTATTTCAACTTGAATGGGACTATCTGTACATACCATGAGTTACATAGGATGTTGCTCACGGCGGAGGAGGACCTTTAGAAGGGAGTACCGACTCACCCTCCTAGACCCACTTCTCTTTCCGCTTCTTCCCAGGCCTGCCCAAAGGGAAAGAAGAAGAAATGGAAGAAGAAGGGTTTTGGTCCTCAACCGCAGGCAAAGATAGCTAAGCCCAAAAGGGCTTTTGAAGACAAGTGCCATCACTGCAACAAAGTCGGGCACTGGAAAAGGAACTGTCCTGACTACATCGCCCAGCTGTGGAGGGAGAGAGCATCTACGTCAGATACATTTATTTTTCCAGTTATTGATATATCTTTGGCTTGTGAAGCCGTTACATCCAACTGGATTTTAGATTCTGCTTGTCCCATTCACATTTGTAATTTGTTGCAGGTGCTGAAGGAAAGTAGAAGGCTGAAGCCTGGAGAGATGCAGTTGCTATTCAGGAGTGGAGACTCTTTGGATGCAGTTGCAGTGGGAGTATGCGAGATCTCATTGCCGAATGAGACACTTTTGTTAAATGAATGCCATTTTGTACCAGGATGTGTAGCTAATATTATATCACTTTTTGTATTGGATACAGAAGTCTTTTGTATTAATATTAAGAACAGTTCTTTATATTTATATGATAGAAATAATATTCAGATCTTTAGTTGTCCAAACCAGCATGGTCATTATACATTGCAAACTTCAAAAGATATTTTAAATACTAGAGTTAATAAACGTAGTTTACCTGTAATTAATGATACTGAACTTTGGCATATGCGGCTTGGTCACATTGGCGTTAAACGCCTTACCCAATTGGTTAGGAATGGTTTGATACCAGATCTTACCATTGAATCCTATCCAACTTGTGAATCCTGTATTCAGGGTAAGATGACCAAAGCCCAATTTTCTGGTGTTGGACACCGTGCCACCAACTTACTGGAACTCGTACATTCTGATGTGTGTGGTCCACTAAGTCAAACTGCTCACAGTGGTTATTCGTACTTCGTTACCTTTACCGATGATCTGTCATGGTACGGTTATGTCTATTTGATGCGACATAAATTAGAAACCTTTGAAAAGCTCAAAGAATTCCGAAATGAAATAGAAAAACAAACTGGTCAATATATTAAATGCCTTCGATCAGATCGAGGCGGTGAATATATGAGTAGTGAGTTCATGGATTATATGAAGGAGAATGGGATTGTCGCTCAATATACTCCTCCAGGTACTCCACAGCACAATAGAGTGTCTGAGATGAGAAATCGGACTTTATTCGATATGGTCCGATCAATGTTGAGTTTCACAGATTTGCCATATTTTTTATGGGGCTACTCTCTTTTAACAGCTGCACATCTTTTGAATAAGATTCCTTCAAAAGCTGTTCCTACGACTCCGTATCAGATATGGTTCGGTAGGAGACCAAATCTTAATTACATTAAGGTTGGGGTTGTCCTACCTATGTCAGGGTGACTCAGCAAGATAAACTTTCGCCTCGAGGGCTAAAGTTTAGGTTTGTCGGATATCCTTCGAATACGAGGGGATATCTGTTCTATGATACCGAGCATCGAAATGTGTTATAGCTCGCTTCGTAAAATTTCTAGAGAAGTAGAATTTTTGTCAGAAGGTGGTAATCATAGACAGGTTGAGCTTGATGAAGTCCAACCTGAAAACAACGAACCAAGGAAGGAACCTGAAGTTCAAGGAGATGAAGGACCTTCAACACACACACTCCGTATGTTGGAAAGGGTATCTAGACCTCCTGAACGCTTGTAGTTGATACAAGAAAAGAGTCTGGATGTTCTCTTAGTTGAAGAGACAGATCCTTCACCTATAGAGAATCGATGTTGGACATCGACTCCGTGAAATGGCAATGTGCCATGAAATTCGAGATAGACTCAATGCATGAGAATCAATTTTGGGACTTGGTTCCGCTTCCCGAAGGAATTGTTCCTATTGGTTGTAAATGGGTTTACAAAAGGAAGCGCGACCCTGACGTAAGGTTGAAACTTACAAGGCCCGACTGGTAGCAAAAGGTTACACGCAGCGACCTGGCGTCGACTACGATGAAACTTTTTCGCCAGTAGCAATGCTTAAGTCTATTCAGATTTTGCTTTCTATAGCTGCGTATCATGACTACGAGATTTGGCAAATGGATGTCAAAACGGCTTTTCTAAATGGATTTCTTGATGAAGAAATCTATATGGAACAACCGGAAGGTTTTGCGTTCAGCGAAAACTCGGGCATGGTATGTAAGCTTAAGAAGTCCATTTATGGACTTAAACAAGCTTCACGAAGTTGGAATCTTCGATTCGACGAGATTATTAGATCGTCTGGTTTTCTCAAGAATTCAGAAGAATCCTGTGTGTATCAGAAGGCCAGTGGGAGCATGGTCGTATTTTTAGTCCTATATATTGATGACATCCTAATCGTTGGGAATGATTTAGGTATGTTACAAGGCGTAAAAGCGTACCTCTGTAAGAATTTCTCCATGAAGAACCTGAGAGAAGCTTCCTATGTTTTAGGGATAAAACTCTATAGAGATAGACAAAGGAGGCTGATTGGGTTGTCCCAATCAACGTACATAGATAATATCTTAGAATGATATAATTTTGGTAACTGTAAGACAGCAAACATACTGTTCAGACATGGGATTCATCTTTCTAAGAAGATGAGTCCACAAATAGAAGATGAGAAGGTTAGAATGTCTAACCAACCTTATGCTGCGTGTTTGGGTAGCATAATGTATGTCATGTTATGTACGAGGCCTGATATCAGTTTCACTGTTAGCGTAACTAGTCGATTTCAATCTAATCCAGGTAATGACCATTGGATGGCCATTAAACATATCCTCAAGTATCTTAAAGGTACTAAGGATAAGTTAATTATTTATGAAGGAAATGAACTGCAAGTTAACAGGTATACGGATTCTGATTTCCAATCGGATCCCGATGATAGAAAGTCTACATCTGGATTCGTATTTACCCTTAACAGAGGTGCAGTTTGTTGGAAGAGTTCCAAACAGGGATCGACAACATATTCCACCACTGAGGCGGAATATATTAAAGCTTCTGAAGCTGCAAAAGAGGCTGTGTGGATAAACAACTTTATCACATAATTGGGAGTTGTCCCAAGTATCGAGAATGCGATTCCGTTATACTGTGATAATATTGGAGCCATTGCGCAAGCAAAGGAACCGAGGGCGCATCAGAAGTCGAAGTATGTGGAACGCAAGTACCACATCATTCGAGAGATTGTGTCGCGCGGGGATATTGTCGTGTGCAAGGTACCGAGTGAAGATAATGTAGCAGACCCGCTGACGAAGGCCATACCTCGAAGTTGTTTGATAAACACGTGGAGTCGATGGGTATTAGATACAATCGTTATTGGCACTAGAGCAACTGGGAGATTTTGTTGGGGTTGGCGCTCAGAGCGCCAATTCCCGGTTGTATTTCTTTTGAATATTTCTGTAAAACATTATTATTATGAATAATATATGCAGTTTCTATAATAGAATGTATCTTTTTATATGGTAAAGACGTAATGACCTTAGAACGATTAGTCATGGTACTGTTGCAAAAACGTCGCAACTGACATTGAGTAGTATCATGACGTTGTCATTCTCAGACAGTTCCTGGTCAAGGTTTACACTACTTGGTCAGTATAGTAAACCCGTTGAGATCGGTACATGTCGTATACTGGAATATATGATTCCAATGGTTTCTCAATGATCATTAGTCTTGGAGACTAGTATAGACGTGTGGGTGTTTATAGCGGATAAACACTGAACGACTCACCGAAGATTCTTAATGGATGTGTACACCACACAAATAGAATCTTCTCGGGTTGAGTAGCACTTGTGATTCTTAGACTTGAGATGCCATTGTGGGCACATGAGACATCTTCTACACTTAGATGGCAGTCATGTCACCGATCTATTTAGATCAGACCTCCGCATGTTCGTTGGGTGTAGATAGATCCTCAGGGTGTCCAATGTGTATCAAGATAGGATCCGTCAGTTCTGTGTACCAGAGCATAGGTAGTCCATATGATTAGCAATCAGATAAAACCATGGGCCCATGGTAAAGTTTAGAAGCTAGTTCTAAACATTCTTTTAGAGATTGCTAATAGAATAGTCGATTGGATAATCCCCATAGAAATTTGACGTTTACATCTATATCTCTGGGATATATCCGGATACCTGTGACGGAGGAATTATACATTTGCGTTGACCTCGACCTGTATGATTCAGCGAGTTTATCCGTGATCGTCATAATTTACGGGTGGATAAATTATGGACACGAAATTGGATTTCGTGACGGATATACCTGAATCTAGAGAGTCTCAATAATGAAACATACTCGTAGAGCACTAGAGCAACATTTATAAATAATATTGATTATTTATAAAGTCGTTTAAAGGTTAAACGCAAGATACATGCTAAAGGGACCCGATAGTCATTGCTTAATTATGTGTATTTACATTTAATACTTGATTAATTTAAATACACATTAATTAATAGTCAAATTGAGATATTTGACTAATATCCTAAATGAAATATGTATTTGATATTTAATGTAAATATTATACATATATTTAATATATTTGTATTTAATTAATTAATTAATTCATTAATTGTTAAATGATTAAATTAATTAAAATATAAATATCTTAACATTTGGATATTTGGATTAAATGATTTAGTTGCCTTTGTTGACTTAATTAAAATATATATAAAGTGTTATTACATATTTAAATCAAGTTGATCAAATGAAAATCAAATGAAATTGAAATTACATTTCCTAATATATATGTTTGTGAATTTCGGCCAAGGCCTTGTGTAACAAGTATATATTGTTTTATTTCATTTGGTAAATAACCTAATACACTTTCTAACCTAAACTCCATTAAAGAAAACAAAATAAGCTAGAGAGGAAGAAAGGAAAAAAACAAAGGAAAAGGTTTGGATTTAGTAAGTTTTCTTAACTTGCTATTAGAGAGAAATTGTTCCTTATGTTCTAGGCTACTTCTTGTGATGTTATCATGTTGTTCTTTTCTTTATTCTTTGTGTTTTTGATGAATGGAAGTTTGGTGAAAGTGTTGAGCATGTATAATGATGGAAGCTTGTGACTAGTGTAGTTATAAGTATTCTTTTAAGGTTTTGGAAACTTTGTTGCTAATCTAGAGTTGTTGACCCACTCTTAGATGACCTAGATTTGATCTAGAGTTGTTTCATTGTGTTGAGACTTTGGTTGGATGGAAGAATGATGATTGAAGTAATTGATTTAGCCAATTTGGTCTAATTTGTCCAATTTGAAGAAATTGAAAAATTAGGGTTTAAGACCTCAACCAAATTTAGGGCTTTTCATTTATGTGTGTGTATAAGGATGTTTATATGATGCATATAAAGTTTCATGTTGATTGGATTTCATTTGGATGTGTCTTGAAACATGGAATTGAAAAATGCACAATCCCCCCCCTTTGGAGGCTCTCGGCCAAATGAACAAAATTGGGGATTTTTGTTGCTTTTCGTGTTTTGATGTTTTGAACATGCTAAGTTCATCTTAGAAATGATTTTGAATCATTCAAAATTGATTTGATCAATTTCGGACCAAAATGAACAAAATACCAAGTGTAAGGGCAATTCGGTAAATTCACTTAAATATGATTTATTGAATTTTTATTTCATAATTTGATTATTGGATAATTAAACAAATATGTTTATTTAATTAATCCTAGAAAAAGTTTTGAAATCGGAAAATTTGATTTTCCACCGTTTCCGCTGCGTTACCGGATTTAGCCCCTAAAACCCCTACACATAGATCTAACCTTAGATCTCAGAAGTATGAATTACAGAAGAAGCTCTTTCGCTCTCGCATGTCAGAGGGTATATCTTTCGAGCACTATGTGTCACAGATGATTGCTGACATCGAACAGTTAGGTCAGCTGGGCATAACCTTTGAGACTGAGACTTCCATAGATTTGATCTTACAATCTCTGCCTGACTGCTGGGGGGCGGGTTCATCATGAACTATAATATGATGAATGATGAGTGGTATTTATATCACTATTTCCCACTCATTTAACCTTATATTTTGTATAGTTTCTTGAGTCTTGTGAACGTTTTGATGTGTTTTGTTGTTATTTTGCAGATAAATAAAGTTTGGAAAGCACTTGAGGCAATTTGGGGCAAAAACGGACAAAAATGCGTCAACAGGGATATTTTCGTCTTTTCCGCGTCGCGACGCTGAAGCCTTTCACGGCGCGACGCCCAGGATGCGCCGAATGTGCTAACATGTGCCGTCAGCCACGTGTCAAAATCTGATAGGTTGGACTTGCTAACGTGCGCCGGATGTTGCTAACGTGCGCCGCCCTTGCTAACATGCGCCTCATGCCATGTGTCATCACCTCATTGGACCACCCAAACCGCGTGCCACGTGTCGCCTCTCTCTTGGACCGAATAATCAACGAATCAGAGCATGCCACGTGTCACCATTCTATTAGACCGAATTTACACCCAATCACAAGATTACACGTGGCACGATTTCATTGGACCGCATCGCCAGTCAACCAGAGCGTGACACATGTCACCAATTATTGTGCCGACAGACGCGTGGTCAAACCCGCGTGGACTCCGCGTGAACTGTTGCCAGCGTCGCGACACTAGTGCATTTTGAGCGTCGCGACGCTGGACCAAAATATGCCTATAAAAGGAGGCCGCCAGATTCATTTTTCTTCATGCTCTCCTTGGGAAATTCTCCCTGATTTTATAGGAAGCATCTATTTTTGTATATATAAATAATATTTTTATTTTATGTCTTTTAATTTTCAGTAATAGTAGTTCTCTTCTTCTACCTTTCTTTAATGTTTAGTAGTTAATTTTCTGCTGGGGATAAGGTGAAGCTTTTATTATTTTAATTTAGATTAATCTCCTTTAAATATAATATGGAAATTATAATTCAAAATATAAAAGATTACCGCCTTAATGGCTGGTTTTATTTATTTGACATAATGTGGCACCACCTATATGGCTGGTCTTTAGGTGACAGGTAATTATCGCCTATATGGCTGGTTTATGTTCAAATACTATTACCGCCTTTATGGTTGGTCGGACTTAATTTGACTTAATAAAGAATACCGCCTTTATGGCTGGTCGGTAATATCATGTTTAATTTCTGTATTATATTAAGAGAGATATCTAAATTATAAATAGTAAAAGTGGATCCCCAACCCCCAGCATTTTATTTTTATTCTAGGGAAGTGATGAAACACAATATACACACTTAATAATTGATTTTCTTTTTATGGGTAGTTCTTTAGTTTGTTTATTGAATCTTAAGCTAATGCGTCTTGTTAACTGGCAATTAATAAGATTGATGGGGTAAATCTAAAATGAACTAGACATAGGGATTTTAGGTTTCAGCCTTAGATTCACTAGCCCACGATCTTCATTGAGGATAGATAACCCTTTTAATAGATTTCCTTACAGGATAGGAATATACCTGTCGGGCGGGGGTAGCCATAATTGGAACTTAAACTTAATGAATCCAGGTAATGTGGTTGACATAGGAATATGGTTCAATTGGATTATACTGGGTATTTGCGTCTGACCATCGGAAGAGGCTTTTGCATATCATCGTGTTCCAGGTTAACAAATTAATTTATTACACATAAATAAGGGAGTCAATTCATCTTTTTAACTGTTTTGTGTGGAATCACGACCCTAGATCTTTTAAGTCTTTTTATTTATTTTCCTTAGTATTTTCTTTTGTTTATTTTATTTTTATTAAGCAATTCCACATTCAACCAATCAAAGCAATCAATTCCCTTCTCCCTATAATTAGATATCTGTAAATAAATAGATTCAATAATTAATAACAACAGTAGGAATTAAGTCCTCATGGGATCGATATTTTTATACTACTTGAACGATATGTGCGCTTGCGTTATACATGTGTGTTTACGCCGGTCAATGAACCGAGAGAAGACTCTTGGAGAGTTGATGGCGATGCTGAAAGAGGCACAGCCAGAGCTTCTGAAGGGCAAGAAGCGCGAGGCGCACTTCGCTTCGACATCTCAGAAGGCCAAGGCTTGGCCGAAGGCTTCTGGAGGTGTGAAGAAGAAGAAAAGAAAAGGCAAGGCAAAATCAACAAAGTCTTCTGGGAAGGCAAAGGACAAATCCCAAGATGTCTGCATGCAGTGTGGAAAACAGAGTCACTGGAAGCGTGACTGCCGTGAGTACAAGGCGTACATGAAGGAAGTAAAGACGGGCAAGACTCCGGCTTCAGGTATGTTTGTTATTTAAATAAACATGTATACTTCTAGTTTTAAAAATTGGATTTTTGATTCTGGATGTGGTACTCATATATGTACTGATGTGCCTGATCTACAGATTAGCATGAGACTGGACTCAGGCGAGATTAACCTATGAGTTGGAAACGGGACCAGAGTCGCTGTTTTAGCTGTAGGGACCTATATTTTGGAACTGCCTCGGGGCATGTACTTACTTTATCAGACTGTTATTATGTACCTAGTTTGACTAGAAACATTATCTCTGTATCTTGTTTGACCTAAAGCGGGTACACTTTTGTATTTCGAAACACTGGGTGTTTTGTTTATAAAGATTATTTTGAGATAAGTACTGCTGATTCAAATAATGGTATTTATATTTTGAATATAAATGAATCTCAAACATATATTATGACAAACAAAAGGCTCAAAATGAGTAAAACATATGAAACTTATCTGTGGCATTGTCGTCTGTGACACATTAATAAGACTCGCATATCCACGCTTTCGAAGAGTGTATACTTGGACAGATTTGATCCTAATTCATATGATGTTTGCGAATCTTGTTTATTAGGCAAGATGCCTAAAATGCCTTTTAGCGGTAAAAGTGTTCGTGCCACTGAATTGTTAGCCCTCGTTCATAGGGACGTATATGGGCCCATGTCTAGCCAGGCTAGAGATGGATATAAATACTTCGTAACCTTTATGGATGATGCATCTCGTTATGGTTATGTGTATCTTATGAGACACAAGTCGGAAACTTTTGAGAAATTCAAAGAGTTTCGACACAAAGTAGAAAAACAGACCAGTTAAAGTATTAAAAAATTACGATCGAACCGTGGTGGAGAATACTTGAGCAATGAGTTTCTTGATTACTTGAAAGAGTATGGTATTCTTTCACAGTGGACTCCTCCCGGAACTCCTCAACTGAATGATGTGTCCGAACGGAGAAATTGAACTTTGTTGGATATGGTAAGGTCAATGATGAGTCGCACTGAGCTACCAATTTCCTTCTAGGGGTACGCATTGAACAGTGCAAGACTTATTTTGAATAAGGTTCTGTCAAAGTCTGTTGGACAGACTCCATATGAAATATGGACATGAAAGAAACCGTGTTTCTCATTCCGGAAGATTTGGGGATGCTTGGCATACGTTAAACGTTTGGATGGTACCAAACTAGAACCTAAATCGGATAAGTGCCTATTTGTAGGTTATCCTAGGGAAACCAAATGATATTACTTCTACAACCCACAAGAGAACAAGGTATTTGTTGCTCTCCATGTAGTTTTCCTCGAAAAGGAATTCCTAAATGCAGTGGTAAGTGGGAGGAAAGTAGAACTCGATGAAAATCGTTCAGGTGATGGTCTCCATGCAGTTTTCCTCGAAAAGGAATTCCTAAATCCAACGACCATAAATCCAGGTGATGGTCACTGGATTGCTGTTAAGAACATCCTTCAGTATCTTAGACGAACTAAGGATGCTTTCTTAGTCTATGGAGATGGAGAACTTGAGGTGATTGGGTTCACCGATGCAAGTTTCTAAATCGATAAGGACGACTCTAAGTCACAATCTGGGTATATATTTTGCTTGAACAACAGAGCAGTGAGTTGGAAATCTTCCAAGCAAGAGACTGTTGCTGATTCAACAATAGAAACAGAATATATCGCTACAGCTGAGGCAACAAAAGAAGCAGTTTGGATCCGTAAATTCCTAATTGGATTAGGAGTAGTTTCGTTAGCAGCTGAGCCTGTTCCTTTGTATTATGACACTAACGGGGCTATAGCGCAGGCTAAGGAACTGCGGTCTCATCAACGATCCAAGCATGTACTTCGACGTTTCCATCTGATTCGTGAGATCATACATCGTGGCGATGTGAAAATCGAAAAGATCGCTTCAGATGACAACATTGCAGATCCGCTAACTAAAGGTATTTCTCTATAGAAGTTTGAGTGACATGTACATAGTTCAGGTGTTAGATACTTGAGTGATTTGTTATGAGCCAAGTGGGCGATTGTTGGACAATTATGACCCATAACATCACTATTTGTAAAAGATATTATGGTTTTGTACAAATTAACTATGTGACAATGGAAATTACTATTTCATCTTTTCATAATTAGATTACTTTGATATATATAAATGATAAAAGTCCTTACGATTAGTTCCGGAGTAAAAAGATATGAGACAGTATAAATCCATGAACGGTTTAATCATTAAATATCCCTAGTCGTAGTATTATCGAGACTAGAACATTGATAATGCGGAATAGACTAGTATTACACTTGTTCGCTTTATGGAAGCTTAACAGTATAGTTCTCATATATTTAAGTATATGATACTTATGCAAGTGTGATAAGAGATTCTGTTAGTCGTTGGACCGAGAACAGCTTCACTCTGGATAGACCCCTCAGAATCCCATTGGTAGTATGACTATGTGTATATGGGAATCCGCATCAGGGTATGTGTATGTGGTCTTAACCTGAGACTTGCATCGCTAATACTTGCGACAATCAGTATGCTTTGATTTTGGTCGTCCGGGGCTTTAACAGGTTTTGTGTATGCCTCTTCTGGGTTTACTGAGAATCGTAGTGTATTGGGTGTGATGTCAAGATGGAATTATCACTTCAGTTATTTGGAGAAGATGATCACGCAGGGATACAGAACTAGTACTCTCATATGCTGCAGCTATCGGGATAGTATGCCTAGGTCATGATTATCTGATTAAAGAGACTAGTTGCTAGTGATCCGATATATGCTTCGTACGAGGTAGACACAATTCCAGCCCCAGGCCTAGCATGTGACATCCGATACTGGATCGTAATACGCAATACATAGTATACTATGCCTGATATATATTATATATTCTTTGTTGAATATTTCTGGAGAATTGGGTAGGCACGATGTTTTGCTAGAAGCCAATCATGTCTTGTAAATCGGTAAGAACATGGTATCAGGTACGCACATGTTCGGATAACCCTAGGTATAAAAGGCTTTCATTTTTCATTTGCTTCAACATAACTATTGAGTCTCCAAAAATATCACAAATAAAAGTTGAGTGAAAGAAAGGAAAAAGAAGAAGATTTGAAGAAAACTTGAATCAAAGTAAGTTTTTTCAATTCCTTTTCAACTACAAAAATATTTCTAGGGTTCCAAGCTTTAACATATGATGTTTGAAACTTTTCTCTGCTACTTTTAGTATGTGATATTGGTGTTGGAAGCTTAGATGAAAGATGTTAGTATGCATCTTAAGAAAGAATGCTTATAAAGTCTTATTAAGCTTTCTTTTAGTTATTAGATGACTTGGTTGCCACTATAGAGTGGTTAGGCCACTCAATAATGACCTAGAATTATTCTTCAGTTTTTTCATGATGGTGAGACTTGTCTGGTGTTGTAGAGATTAGATTTAAGTCTTGGATTGAATTAAATTTGGTTATTTTTGGTTAATTTGATTAATTGAAAAAATTAGGATTTCTAACCTAAACCAAAAATAGGGATTTTCATATATATGTTTTATTTTGATGTATATAAGATATACAAATCAGTTTGGGTTTGATTGTATATCATCTAAGCTTGTTTTGACAAGATTGGACCAAATTGATCAAAATTGAAAACTTGTGGGTCTCTCGGCAATTTGAAGAAAATAGGGTATTTTCGGTTGCTAATGTGTTTTGTTGTGCATGACATGTTTAAATCATTTTAATAGTGATTTGGAATCACCTAATTGTGTATTTGAAAAATTAGGACTAAAATGATCAAAATGCAAAGTTTAGGGCTCCCACGACAATATTGAAAAATTATGAATTTTTAGGTAAAAATTTATTTTATTGAATATTGAGTGATTAAAATAAATTAGTTTATTTTAATTATCCAAGAAAAATAAAAGAAATCAGAAAATTTGATTTTTCTGTGTTCCGCTTCGTTACCCGTACTTATTGCCTAAAACCCCAACATCAAGGTAAGAAATCTTGACCCAAAACTTGGATTGTAGAGTTTTGATGAAGTAATGTTATGTTAGTATTGATGTCATACTAGTGATTGCATTAAGGTGGATAATGAACTAAAAAATTGATTCTTTTAAGAAATGCCCAAAATTATGAAATTCTATATATTGAGTTAAATTAAGGTTAGAGAGTTTCTTTGATGGTGGAATACTGGTATATCATGTATGGATGCTAAAGTTCAAAGAAGTTCTTGTGTGAAGGCCATATGTTGGGGTGTTGGTATTGCATTTTGGAATTTGGCAGTTGAGAGTTGAATATTGGCTTGGAATCAGGCCAGCCTCATGATGCGTATGGGCTAGCATCACGACGCCGAGTATGGAGATTCCCTCTATTTCAGGTCTGATCGTGTGGGCATTGCGATTCTCAACACTTGAAGTCGCGATGCGGATCATGAAATGCTCTCTGCCGATTATGTGGAAGTCACAACGCTCAGCACCTGACGTCGCGACGCAGAACATGAAATGTTCTCTGCCTATGTCTGATCATTTTGGAGTCACGATGCAAAACACTTATCGTCGGGAAGCATAACAAGAAATACTATTTATTCCAATTTGATCGTATGAGCGTAACAATGCGAAAGGCCTGAAGTCGTGACGCGCAACAAGACCAGTTTCATCCCCATTTTAGTTTCGTCCTAAGATGTTAAAGTAAGTTAACACATTAGTTATCCTGACACGCATGTAACATGCATGAGCATCCACTACATCCATAACCATGATTAGCTTCTAGCTTATATATGCTAACCATACTCGAATACAGGACGGACTAGCTTTTCCGCAAGAATCTCTTCAGTCGCATCCAGGATCATTGTCAATGGTTACTAATCTGTGAGTGGACCATTCTTTTTCAAGTTGATGTTTACTTTCTGTTTTATTTGAGACTTACTTTTAAGCAGTTTCTTTATGAATGTGAATGTTTTAAGAAGTTTTGATTTTATAAGTGTGGTTTCTTATGATTTTTGGAGGCATGGAGGAAAAAACCACCTCATATGTGACTTATGGAATTGACGGTTATTGGAATTGACAGATATAACATTTGCACATATAGAGCATGACTAGGGGGACGGTGATACGTAACTCCCCTAGATCCTAGATTTCAGGACTAGGGGGTCGGCGATAAGTAACGCTCCTGGAACCTAGATTCAGGGTCAGGATGATAGCATGGATCATCACACCTGGCTCTAGTTCAGTGGCTTGGGGGATGGTGATATGTAACGCCCCATGCATCAGGTTTTCTACAGATTTTCTAGGCGTATGGGGGGACGACGATACGTAACGCCCCATACGTCAAGTTTTCTACAGATTCGCAGAGATATGATTTTCAGAAATAATGATCTTATGAAAGTGTTTTCAAGAGAAACAGCTTTATGAAAATCTCGGAGTTTTACATACAGAAATGATTTCCAGAAGATTTTTCGCAGAAAGAGATGTGTTTTCAGATAAGAGAGAGTTTTCTAAAAAAGTGAATGTTTCATAAAATATTTCAATTCCGTTGTAAACTGTCCACTCACTAGGTCGTTCAAACGATCTAACCCCCACTCCCAGTGTTTCTGTTTTGCAAGTTTACTCGAAGGACGAGCTCGAGAGGATGGATACTGATGGTAGTCACTAGGGTGCTTTGGGACCACCAGGTCGAGTCGGAAGTTTAGCACAGTCAGATTCAAAGTAAAGTTGCATGCATATTTTAGTAGTGCATAAGTCATTGTATTATGTTAAAAGTGTCCATTAACATAGTTGAAAAGTGTCATGTCATTGTGTACATAGTTATGAGTATTAAAATACATTTTATGTCGATGAGTTGGGCAATGGTCTTTTACATGAGTTTATGTTTTAGATGAGATTAGTAGTGCTGATCATCGTCAGAAAGTCAGAGGCTCAGAGGGATAGGTCAGCCAATTCCCTGCCGGTACACCTCCAAGAGGGGATGTTACACGACTCTTGTGTGAAAATTGTGATTCTCCTCTTAAAGGAGTTTGTCATGTGAGGGGGAAAGAATTTTTTCAGAATCTGCTCTTGTAAATTATCCAATGTTCTGATGGATCCTGATCTAAGATTCTGCAATCAAATTTTAGCTTTATCCTTTAAAGAAAAGTGGAAAACCTTTAATCGAATTATATTCATGCTGCAATTTTGGTATGTGCAAGTGTTGCATACCTCTTCAAATTTCCTTAAGTGCTGATAAGAATTTTTTTATTTTAGACCGTGTAATGTGGGTAAAAGTTGGATGATATCTGGTTTAAAATTGAAACGTATTACATCTGTGGGAAAAACAATGCAAGATGGTGATCCTGTCCCAGTGAGATTCATGAATTATCTGAGTGTCCTATGATGATTAAGATTGTCATGCTGAGACTCGTTCTTCCTGATCATCTGGGTTTCCCAGTCGGGCATTTGGATTTTCATTTCGGTTTTCGACCATTTTGACTGACGATGAAGGTGATGGAGACTCTCTATTTAATTTACCGCTAGATGATCGAGAGCAATGTCTCATGCATCCTTAATGCAGACTATATGCTAAAATTTAAAAATGCAATACTTACAAAAAGGAAAACAATAATAAAAAAATAAACAAGTGGGAAAAAATAAAAAGAAAATGACAAAAGAAAAGAAAAACTGAGAAAGAAAATACAAATATGGTGATTAGATCTAAAAACGTAATCGGATTCTTGTCAATTCAGATCTCAATTGAATTTCTCGTTCAGCTGTCTCAATCTCTCGAATTAGGTTCTCATAAAAAATTATGGAAGAATCTCTAGATGGAGATGGTTCAAGAAATTTTTTGGCAAAATACAAGCTCCATTTTAATTGATTTTTCTGTCTCTTGTAACCTTGAAGAATTAAGTACTTGGTTTGTCTGTATATCGGATGGCTGGGTTCAATATTCATTTAGGATTAATCAGGACATTTTGGATCTACACAAATGTAAAGAAGAAAGAAAATGAAATGTTGAAAATACAATAAAAAATACAAAAAATACAAAAAAAAAATTAAATTAAATTAAAAAAAATTATTATTATATCTACTAAATTATACTCCCTGGCAACGGCGCCAAAAACTTGACACACTCAAAAAGTGGTTCTTTAGTCCCAAGTATAAGAGTGTCAAAGTTCTAAAATAATAATTTGAGTGAAAATAAAAAGAGTGAATTGTTTAAAGAGATTGCAAATTTTAAATTAAATTGTAATAATAAAATTAAATGTTGGGGCTATGGGATCAACTTATAATATTTCAAATTTAGAAATCTTACTTTTTATAATATATAAATTGTCATTATTACCCAATTAATTTATTTCAGGAATTAATTATGTCAAAACATATAAAACCAGCCATAAAGGCGGTGATAACTTTTATCTATAACAAGTCGAGTTAGGTACTCAATTAGCCAATTAAATTAAACCAGCTATATAGACGGTAACAAGGTTTATCAATAATTAATCCAAATTTAAATTAAATATTAATCATCAGATTACAATTTATATATTATAATGTAAATAAGATTAATCTAAATTTTCATATTAAAAGCTTCACCCTTTTACCTCGCATTATGAAATTAGATACTCATAATTTGAATAAAAATACTCATAATTTTATTACTAAAAGAAAAAGAAATTACAATAATTTTTTTTAAAAAATAAAACACACAAGACACTCTCTCCAAAATCTTATCAGAGAATTGAGAAAAAGTATGAGTTTGAAAGTGTCGAGCACCCTCTATTTATATAAGTGCTTGACACCTTTCTCTCTAATAATTTTCTCTCTCTCTTTTTGTTTCTTTCTCTCTTTTTTTTCTTTCTTTTTTTTTCTTTTTTTCATTACACATTTCGGTGATGGCAATATTTTTTTACTATTTAATAATATATTAATATATTATAATATATATATATATATATATATATATATATATAAAATATGATGAACCTCCAATATAATATATAAAAAATATTTATATATAAAATCTTGGTGGGTCTTCCAAAATATATTATATAAATATATATATATATATATATATTATAATAATAATAATAAAATACTTTGTGGGTAAATACATTATAAGCTCATTTTGTCATCAATCTAAACATGGTGAATATTTTCCAAGTCCGATTTGAATCTAATTGTCACGCTCTTTTTGGGTTTCCTGGGTACTCAAATTTAGATCTCATATTCAATTTTCCCTTTGAGCTTCCGGAGCAGTATTTTACCTACACAATAATTAAAAATCATAATAAAACATAAATATAATTATTATTTAACAAATGCACTAATTTAAGGGGATTAATGAAAGTATACATGTAAAATGATTAGTTTCTCTTTATTAAGTGTACACTTTTTAATGCTCATCATACCTCCCAACCAGCTTATTACTAGTCCCTAAAATTTAAGCGAAAACTTAAAAAAAATTCTTATCCAAGTTAATAATTATTTTATTTCTTTCTAAATAATCAAATAAGTAAATTCTTCTGTACTTTTTACCATTCTTCCATACACACATATAATAAGGTATCAATCAATTCATTGTCCCCACAATATTCACAGGTCTTGTTAAAAATAGAGTAATATTTTTGTCCTAAAAGTATATTAGAGTTCACACCTTTTGGTAATGAGAATTTATTTATAAATACAAAAATAGTTTTTTAAATAATAATACATCTTCAATTCTTGTAACGAGCTTTGGGCCAGTGACTCTCAAACCAGTTGCATTTAGGGCAATAGTTGTTAAGAGACCCCTTACAGACTTAATTGCTCAGATTTCATTTGTTAAAAAGAAGAAGTGTCAAACTTCCTTAAGCTTTCCTTTTAATCCATGTAACAAGCTTTGGGCCAGTGACTCCCAGACCAGTTGGCCTTAGGGCACTAAGTGTTAAAACACTCATACAGACTTAATTTCTTGAATTAGAGATGCCACAAAATTGAACTTATTCACATAATTTTTTTTTACAAACTCAAATTCTACTGTTTTACGCGAACAATAACTGCTTACTGAGGCAAGATGTCCGGTTACTAAGTAAAAGCATGATTATTATCATTTTTCTTTATAAAACTAACTCAAGCTCTATCGTTTTACGTGAACAATCATTGCTTGCTGAGGCAAGATGTCCGGTTACTAAGTAAAAGCATGGTTATTTTTTTGGTTAAAAATATAAATTCCACCGCCTTTTGGTGTTGCCTCCAACAAACTAGAGAGCTAAATTTTTTAAATTTTACTTACAACCCTTGATCATATATTACCATGTAAGTTGATAATACCTGTCAAATGAGCTTATGAAGATCAAATTTAATCAATATTATGGAGAATTCACAAATTTATATGATTAAAAAAGAAATGAAGAAAACTAACTTATTATGAATTACATTAAGATGCGTCTCAGGAGCGAAAACTCCGTACACAACCATCTCTGAAAAACCATCCATAAAGACGGTGATAACTTTCGTCTATAACAAGTCCAGTTAGGTACTCAATTATGTCAATTAAATAAAATCAGTCATATAGGCGGTAACAAGGTTTGTCAATAATTAATCCTGATTTAAATTAAATATTAATCATTAGATTCCAATTTATATATTATAATCTAAATAAGATTAATCTAAATTTTCATATTAAAAGCTTCACCCTTTTACCCTAGAAGTATGAAATTACTACACATAATTTGAACAAACACTCATAATTTTATTATTGAAAGAAAAAGAAATTACAAGAAAGCTTTTAAAAAAAATAAAATACACAAGACACTCTCTCCCAAAATCTTTTCAGAGAATTGAGAGAAATCATGAGTTTGAAAGTGCCGAGCACCCTCATTTATATAGGTGTTCAACACATTTCTCTCTCACAATTCTCTCTATCTCTTTTGTTTTGTTTTGTTTTTTTTGTTTCTTTCTCTTTTTTCTTTTTTTCATTACATATTTGGTTGCCATCACCGAAAGGTGATGACAATATTTTTATATTTAATATATATTAATATATTATATTATATTATAATATATATATATATATATATATATATATATAATCTTGGCGGGACCTCCAGTATAATATACATAAAATATTATATATTTAAAATTTTAGTAGGTCATTGTAGGCATTGCATTTTTGCATGTGAAACTCGATGATGAGTCTCAGTTGGAGGCACTACCTTTTAAGTCGCGGAAGCCGCGGGAAACGGACGTCGGAAGGGAGGAGTCAAGAATTGACTCATATTCGGATTAAGTTCACTGGTTTAGCTTCGGGTTACTTGTTGGTTTTCCGTTTTAAAAATTATTCCTGGCCCAAAACACTCACAAATCACCTAACCTCGACCCAAAACCCCCGCAAGCCCACACACCTTGTCCACACAAACCAAACCAAACCCACCAACCAAAATCCCACACGCCCAAACAAAAGCCCACACGCCCAATCACCCTAATTACACCCAAATTAAATAAAATATTAGATTAAATATTAATTAGATAATGTATTTGAATTAAATAAAAATATTTTAAGCCATTTACCAATTAAATAAAACATAATATATAATCATACCTAATTTGGACAAATCAAATATATTAACTTCCTAACTAAACAAAATCACATACTAAATCAAAAAGATGCCATGCCTAATTAAAATCAATCATAACAAATAAAAAATATTGACTTCATAATCTAACAAATTAAATGCCTAATCCTAACCAATCAAATATATTGTATTCGTAATTTGAACCAAATTTGCCCCCCCTCAATCTAATCTTTTCCTAGTTGGATACCAAATCAAATCCTCCCTTTAATGCCAAATCCTATTCCTTGTGAGACAAGGTGAAGCCCTAGCCTTTCTCTATATAAACCACACCTCTCCAAGGCATTCCCCTCTCCTAGTTGACGCCCATCACAAGAAATAAAGAAGAAAAGAATTTCCAACCCCCTCTCCAAGCTCTCCATTCACGCATATTACACAAAAAATATAACAAATTTCTCTTCATCTCCTTCCCCTACTTGATCGAAAAACACAGCCCCATAAGCCTCCCTCACATCACCGAAAAATACACCAATACAGCAGCCCTTTGCACGTCAAAAAAGCAGCCCCATAAGCCTCCATATATCACCGAAACAACAGCCTCGTAAACCTCTCTGCAGTACCAAAAAACTGCACTCCTATTAGCCCCCAAAAGAGTCCCTAAAATCCCTAAACCAGTAATATAAAAACTTCACTTATAACCCTTAAATAATCACACAAAAACTGCACTTAAAACCCACAAAAAACACCCAAAACAGTCCCCTATACACCTGAAACAGTGACCAATAATACGACAGCAAAACCGCGAGGAAACAGCAGCAAAACGGAGTCAAAACAGTAGCTTGAGCAGCGAAAATAGCGAGGTAAAACGCAAACCAGTGAACCAGAAAATTTGCGGTGTGATAGCCCTTCCGACGGCCGTGAAACGTGAGTTCGAAAGTCGACATAAAAGGTTAGACCTGAGGGTATTTTCCACATTCGTTTTCTGTTTTATTTGAATTATTTATTGAGTATTGCTTGCATGATTGTTATGTTGAAATGCATGTTGTGGCCCTTGAGTAGATAAATATGCATGGATTATGAGATATTGTATGTTGTGGCTTTGGAATAAAATGAGAGATGTGTCAACTCTCACGGTATATCGGATGGAAACCCGGACATAAATTTCATAGCCGATTCCGAATGGACGGTAGTATGATATGCACTCGGGATACAACTCCACGTACCGCTTAAGTAAACGACATTTTCTTTTGTTTTATATTGCTTTGATTTATTTATTTTTCGTCATTTGAATTCCGCACATAATTTGTATGCATGATACAATCGAGCGCATGGGCTTAGTAAGTCGGATTAAATGTCCCTTATTTGGAGGGGTTAAAATCCTTTACCACAATACTTTGCCGCGCCGGTTGATGTGTGTTCGGTTGGATATAAGATATGTTCAATCGGGCATACTAAGTTTGATGTGATTGCCTTTATTTTTGTATGTATGATACAATCGAGCGCATGGGCTTAGTAAGTCGGATTAAAGGTCCCCTATTTGGAGGGGTTAAAATCCTTTACCACAATGCTTTGCCGCGCCGGTTGATGTGTGTTCGGTTGGATATAAGATATGTTCAATTAGGCATACTAAGTTTGATGTGATTGCCTTTATTTTTGTATGTATGATACAATCGAGCGCATGGGCTTAGTAAGTCGGATTAAAGGTTCCCTATTTGGAGGGGTTAAAATCCTTTACCACAATGCTTTGCCGCGCCGGTTGATGTTTGTTCGGTTGGATATAAGATATGTTCAATCAGACATACTAAGTTTGATATGATTGTCTTTATTTTTGTATGCATGATACGATCGAGCGCATGGGCTTAGTAAGTCGGATTAAAGGTCCCCTATTTGGAGGGGTTAAAATCCTTTACCATGATACTTTGCCGCGCCGGTTGATATATGCTCGGTTGAATGTAAGATGTGTTCAATCGGGTATACGAAATTTCATATAGTTATCTTTATCTTTGTATGCATTGTAACGAAAGGCGCATGGGCTTATTGTGTTGGATTAAAAGGTTCTCCATTTGGAGGAAGAAAAACCTAAAAAGGCTACCTTTACCACGATATTTTCCGTGTCTTTCATCTATTGATTGCATCGTCTATCCATGTCTTGGCTCGCCCGATTGTCATTGGTGTACCCATATTCTCAGCCCTTCCTTCATCCACTAACTAGCCAACAAATAACCAATAAAACCCTTAACCACATTGACATCACGGCTGTCTTCTCTCCCTAAAAAAAACACAGTTCACACATAAACCGAAAGCCACTCATACACCTCACGCCAAAGTGGCTCACAGCAGCCAAAGCCGAAACACACAGCTCGCCCCCACGCACCTAAACACGGCCATAATTCCCCACGTGAGCAGCCCTCACTCTTTCGCACAAAGAACACATCACACCAGCCCACGCCTTAATGCACGTTCACAGCCCTTCACGCCTCACGCATAGCCACGCCACAAATCAGCCAACCTTAACTGCCCTATTCCCTCTTAACACTAAACACACGTAGATCACAGCCTTAGCCCCTCTCGGCAGAAGCCTAAATCACCAGTCCTAGCTCACGCCAAACTGCCCTCAACACCACACGGCCACAAGAACCCTTCCGCCACTTCACTGCCTCATAAAACCCTAAACTGAACCCTTCATGCGACAGCCCCTTGCACTCACGCACACACTCACAACTCTCACATAAAGCCAACTATACCATTCATGCATGTATTATGAATTCCCATATAGTCATTCTTATCTTTGTACGCATCATAGTGAAAAGCATGTTTATCCCATTGGTTACATCATTTACCTTCGTCTTGGCTCAACGTATCGTATTACAATTCATATATCTATGTCATGATAGCATTTGAGTATTATTTCTTATGGTATATCGGATGGAAACCCAGACATAAATTCCGTAGCCGATTCTGAATGGACGGTAGTGCGGTCTGTACTTGGGATACAATTCCACGTACCACTTGGAAAAGTGCTCATATGTGTGCTTGTGTGGTTAGTGTGTGTGCCTGTGTCTTTCGTGAATATAATATGCCAATGAAGTTGTATGTTCGTTGCTACTTTGATGTACTTTCAAGCATGCAATCTTAGATGTGAAATATATGTAAATTTAGGTGTAAGTTTTATCTTGTACATGTGAATTTAGAAGCATGATACTCTTGGAAATAAGTGTTACTTAAACTTGATTAAATTATTACATAAATCCTTTCATTACAAGTGACATAAGTAAGGTACCATTCCGAACCCAATGGTTTGAGGTCTTCCCTTGCGAGGGGTGAGTGCGGCCTTAAATCTCATTTTCCCGGTTCACACCGGGTGACGACTCCATTATTCTCCGGTTTAGTCCCCCGTGGCTACTCCGTACTCCCAACTAGGCCGTGAGCCTGGAACAGCATGCGTCGTCCAGTTTCTGTGTCCCACAGTCATCCAAAATATATTATATATATAAATAAATATATAGTAATAATAATAATAATAATAATAATAATAATATTATAATAATAATAATAATAAATACATTTGTGGGTAAATACATCATAAGCTCATTTTTTCGTCAATCTAAACACAGTGAATATTTTCCAAGTCCGGTTTGAATCTAGTTGTCAAGCTCTTTTTGGGTTTCCTAGGTCCTGGAATTGAGATCTCATATCCAATTTTCCCGTTGAGTTTCCATAGCAATATTTTACCTAGAAAATAAAACATAAATATAATTATTATTTAACAAATGTGCTAAATTAAGGGGATTAATGAAATTTTAAGTGTAAAATGATTAGTTTTTCTTTTATTAAGTGTACACTTTTTAATGCTCATCAAGGATTTCCATTTTCAATTAAATTTATCATTGTCTAAATATAACCGGTATAAATAATTTCTTATCGACCATATTCTCAAAGCTTTGGCACGATCTCAAATATAATCATAGAAATTTTTTATATCCGTATTGTCAATGCAGACCAAGAAAAATGCATACACACATACAAATTACTTTAAAGCTTTATTAAAGTGAATTTTCCGTTAAATTGTCAAATATACTAGTTAGATCAAATCTAAGAAAGCATACATATAAAAAATTACTTTATGATTATATATCAAATATCAAGCAAGAATCATATAATGGATTAAGAATCAGACTGGCTCTGATACCATTTTGTTGGCGTGTTTACGGTTTTATCGGGTATCATAGCGGAACGTGAAAAATCGAATTTTTCTAATTTCAAAAATTTTCATTAGACTATTAAAATAAACTATTTATTTTAATATTGAATCCCAAATCAAATTTGAAATTGTCCAAATTATCCATTGGCCGAAATTAGGCTTGAAATATAAACTTTTGTATTTTTCTCATTTTAGTCCAAAAGTGTCAATTACACATTTAAGTGTTTCTAAAACACTACCAAAATAATTTTTATACATCTAATATACTTAATTACATCCATGAAATGAAAAGCCCCTATTTTAGAATTAGGAATAAACCCTAAATGATTTAATTAATCAAATTAACCAAATAATACTAAAATTAAATTACAATAAAGTTTTAATCCAAACTTTCCAACATCTCAAGAGTCTCACCAAATCAAAACACTCAAGAACAACTCTAGGTTTTCATAGAGTGGTACAAGAACTCTAGAATGACAACTTGTTATTCTTTAATAATATTAAGCTATAATAACACTTATTAAGCTCAAATGATCATTACACATGCATTCTAATTATCCAACAAGCTTCCAACAAATAAAACCGATATTCAAGAGAAAGAAAAATAAATAATACATCTTATGTATTCAAATAAAGCATAGGGAAACTGTTGGGTAGCGGCCGCGAGTGCGCATCGGAAATTAAAAAAAAAATTATGATGCTGTTATCCTTTTGCCCAAGACCCATTTTTTTATTATTCTACAAGCCTAGGCATGTTACTAAATATTTTAAGCATAAAAACTCATAAAAAATGCAAAGAACATAAACCTAAACATGCTAACTATCATAAGAACTCTAATTAAAATAAAGAAAGAAAAGACTTACTTGAACCGAAGACTCCTCCAGTCCTCCCTCCTCTCTAATCTACAAGCTTTTCTCGAACTCAGCAAGCTCTTCCACGTTCCAAAGAGCCACCCAAGTGTGTGGCCTCCAAAGGTGCACACACCAAAGCCAAAACTCAACGGCAAGACTACGCCTTGAGTGCACGGGTATTTTGCCCTTGGTGCTAGCCTAGGCAAATACCACAAAAACTTTTAACTTGAGATTCCTCTAGTCAATTAGACTTAAGGATCCTCAAAATCAGTGGCTTACTCTTAAACTTTAGAGTTGCTCACTTATATAAACCCAAGATATAAAAGGTTTTGGTGTAAAAATTTGTAAATTTTTTTTGGGTTTATATAGGTGCTCCAAAGACAACAAATCTAATTAAGAATCCGATGTGGGATAAATACTAATTTAATCTTAGCCATTGGATCTTAATTTAGTGGTTTAATGAGATTATAAAACCCTAATAAGAGTTTGGGCCGAATTGGAATTCAAAACAAATAACAAATAAATAAATAAATAAATAAATAAAGCGCCATCTACGCCATTTTTATTTATTTATTCAAATTCCCAAAGTGCCCCTATCGTCATTCACCAATCCCTAAGCCACTATGGAACCTCATAAATGATTTGTTCAATAATTAAACACATTGAACCATTTATGAACAATTCCTACAGCAATCATATATGCTGTTAAATTTGTATTGTGCACTGTTAACCATTGATTTCGACTTTGTTGTGTGTGACCTTTTGGGTTCCCCTCAAGTTGGACATGAAATGAATCATGATAATTTAATCGAACATAAATTATCCTCCGATCAGATTGTCGTTTGATTTCAATGACCAAGGTTGACATCTAGCAACATGTCAAGGCCCCCAAATGAGAAGGAAATATATATACCCATTATGTATGCGATTTAAATATGATACGGTCCCTCGTCTCACTGTATCCCCACCTTTTGACCTAGGGTACGGAAAGTGTCTACCCATATGGTCAAATATATGATGCTGATAGTGTCATGAATCGTGCTAACCCAAGAATCTCACATGATTATTCCGCTACGGCCACAGTCTCAAGCACTGATCACACATATCAACCCGCGAACTGGAATACTACTCTTATAAGAAAATATTATCCGAGAGAGTGGCGATTATCTGTTGTATCTTTACAAACTTCATGTGTTTCAACAAATGACCTAACCATACCCTTATGACCAGATCTTTTGAACCGGGGAAGGAGAATGTCAAAGTTATTTGATCCACACATAAGATTGTAAAGACCTCAAGTCTAAGGACTAGTCATACAATCGATACATGAAATTTCTCACAGACACATGGGATAAACACTCCATATGAAAAATTTCGGTGGTCAGTTTGATGGACACGAGCAACTCATGCATCCATGTGATACACCAAGCGGACGGATCTCCGCTAGTAGCCAATGAGATCGGCTACCCCACTTAAGGCGGATCATATCATCATGCTAGTCTCTAGTCCTCTCGCTTTGTGAACGCCCAGATTATTCACAAAACTATGACTAGAACGTTTGAGAGTAATGATTCTCATAAGGCGTGGAAGCCATCATCTTATTACTCCAAGGGCTTTATTACAGTGTTTGATGATTCATATAATTTATGTAAGACACATATAATAAAGATTGTCATTTTATTAATTAATGAAAAATATTACAAATACATGTACATATAGCCCATCCATAAGTTTGGTATAAGGCATATCCCTTACAATCTCCCACTTGCACTATAGCCAACTAGTATGAATCTGGACACCATACTCTCGGGTGTGCCTATCATTCTTTTGTTGAGTCATCCCTTTAGTCAGAGAATCTGCAAGATTATCTTCTGTGGGTATTTTCTCTATAATAACTTCTTTTCTCTCAACAATCTCCCTGATGAGATGAAATCGGCTGAGTACAACATGCTTGGATTTCTGGTGGGACCTTGGTTCATTTGATTGAGCAATGGCGCCCGTGTTGTCACAATATATCATGACGCCATTCTTTATCGCGGGAAGTACTTCCAGCTTCGTGATGAACTTCTTTATCCAGACTGCTTCTTTAGCTGCCTCAGATGCTGTAATATACTCGACTTCAGTGGTGGAGTCCGTTGTAGTTGACTGCTTTGAGCTTTTCCAACTGACAATTCCGCCATTCAAAGTAAACAGATATCCTGTTTGTGATCTGCTGTCATCCCTATCGGTCTGAAAGCTCGCATCACAGTAACCAATGACTTTCATCTCAGAACAATCTTTGTATGTCAAGAACACATCCTTAGTTCTTCTCAGATACTTAGGATTATTTTGACAGCTGCCCAGTGTTGCTCATCAGGATTTTCCTGATACCTGCTCGTTATGCTAAGAGCATAAGAGACATCAGGTCTTGTACATAGCATGGCGTACATGATCGATCCTATTGCTGAAGTATAAGGGATCCTACTCATACGCTCTCTATCTGAAGGAGTATGTGGACATTACTCCTTAGATAATTTGATTTCATAATAAGTAGGTAAATTACCTCTTTTGGAATCTTCCATTTTCAATCTTTTCAAAACTTTATCTATGTATGTAGATTAAGAAAGTCTTAACAACCTCTTAGATCTATTGCGGTAGATCTTAATGCCGAGGATATAGGCTGCTTCTCCCAAATCTTTCATGGAGAAATTCTGAGATAACCACTGCTTGGTGGCTTGCATCATGGGAATATCATTCCTGATGATTAATATGTCATCGACATATAATACAAGAAATACAACAACACTCCCACTACTTTTCCTGTAAACACAAGGCTCGTCTACATTTTTGATGAAGTCAAATTCTTTGATTGTCTCATCAAATCGTATATTCCAACTTCTAGAGGATTGCTTGAGTCCATAAATGGATCGTTTAAGCTTGCATATTTTATTATGACCATCCTTAGATGCAAACCCCTCAGGTTGTGTCATATAGACTTCCTCTACGAGGTTCCCATTAAGGAAAGCTGTTTTGACATTCATCTGCCAAATCTCATAATCAAAGTGTGCAGCTAGTGCCAGTAAAATTCGAATCGACTTTATCATTGCAACAGGCGAGAAGGTTTCGTCATAGTCAATTCCTTGGATTTTTCTATAACCTTTCACCCCCAACCTAGCCTTATAGGTTTGGATGTTGCCATCTGAATCAGTTTTATGCTTGTAAATCCATTTGCAGCCTATGGGTTTTATCCCTTCAGGTGCATCCACCAAGTCCCAGACTTGATTCTGATACATAGAGTCTATTTCGGATTTCATGGCCTCAAGCCACTTGACTGAATCAATGTCACGCATTGCTTCATCATAACTGGTGGGATCGTTATTATCAATGACCTGATCATGTTCCTCATCAATATGGAAACCATATCTTTCAGGCTCATATCTTTCCCTACCAGACCTTATAAGTTCATAATCTTGTGGTTGTTCCATCGCTGCCCTTTTGAGGGGCATGGGGTTTAGTTCTATATTAGTTTGTTCTTCTCGTACCTCATCGAGGTCAAGTCTACTCCCACTATATTTCTTGAGAAAGAATTCATTCTCTAGAAATTTAGCATTTCGTGAGACAAATGTTCTTTGTTCATTTGGGACGTAGAACACGTATGCTCTTGAGTTCAAGGCATATCCTACAAACTTACATTTAACTGCCCTATCATCCAATTTGTTAGTTTGTGTGAGCTTAACATATGTGTCACATCCCCAAACTCTTAGATAACTAAGACTATGACGTTTCCCAGACCATAACTCATATGGTGTTTGACTAACAGTCTTGGAAGGAACTTGGTTTAGTAGTAGTGTTGCAGTTTCTAAAGCAAGACCCCAAAATGAAAGAGGTAGATCCGTGTCTGGCATCATTTATCGGACCATATCTAATAATGTCTGATTTCTCCTTTCGGTGACCTCATTATGCTGTGGAGTTCCCGGAGGAGTCCACTTGGAAACAATGCCATTTTCTCTCAAGTAATCTTGAAATTCATCGCTTAAGTATTCACCACCTTGGTCAGACCTTAGTGACTTAATACTTTTATTAAGCTGGTTTTCTACTTCAGCTTTGAAGTATTTGAATTTCTCAAAGGCTTCAGATTTGTACCGCATAAGGTACACATACCCATATCACGAGTAATCATCGATAAAGGTAATGAAGTGGGAGAATCCACCTCTAGCGGTGACTGACATTGGTCCACATACATCAGAGTGTATGAGTTCTAATGTCTCCGCTGCACGCTGTCATTTACCTTTGAAGGGTAATTTGGTCATTTTACCAAGTAAACAAGACTCACAAGTTCCATAAGGTTCATATTTGAAGGGTCTGAAATACCCATCCTTATGTAGCTTATTTAATCTTGTTTCATTGATATGACCTAAGTGATTGTGTCATAGAAGTGATTCATTGAGATTAATCGAGTTAAGGTTGTATATATTAGAGGTTGAACATTCTTTGTTAGTTTGTAAGACATAGATACCATTATTCAAAATACCATCTCTATATTTTATTTCATTGAAATAAATAGAACATTCGTTACAACTTATTAGGCATCAAAAGCCTTTATTACATAAAGAAGAAATTGAAATGATGTTCTTTACTAGAGAAGACACATAAATACAATCTTCTAAGTCTAAAATTAAACCATTCGGCAAAACTAATGAATAAGTCCCCACACACAATGCAACCAGTTTTGCTCCATTACCCATGCGTAAGTCAACCTCCCCATGACGGAGTCTCATACTATTTCTCAGGCCCTGCACATTGTTACACAAGTGAGTCCCACAACGGTGTCAAGTACCCAAGTAGAAGGTTCAGAGTTTTGAGAATATAGTTTAATCATATACAACATACCTGAAGCATTGGGCTTCTTGGCCTCTTGGGCTTCCCTAGCTTCTTTGGCTTTCAAGGATCTGCAGTCTTTCTTCCAATGACCCTTCTTTCCACAAAAGAAGCAGTTCCTCTTTCCCTTTTTCTTCTCCACCTTACCATTGGGCTTTAGGTGATCTGAAGCCTTGGCATTGCCGTTAATTTTCTTTGGGCCTCGTGGCTTCAAGTCCTTACCCGTAAGCATGATGGAGGTTTTAAGCTCCGGTTTCAAGTCATTCTCTGTTTGCTTTATCAGATTTTGTAATTCTGCTAAAGTGACTTCTTTATTAGACAGATGAAACTGCATAATAAAGTTAGAGAAGTCTTTTGGTAAGGACTGAAGAATTAGATCGTAACCTATCTCATGATCCATGATTAACCAGAGGTTGGCCAATTTTTCAATGTGGCCAATCATCTTAAGCACATGTCTACTAACAGATCCTTCCTTATACCTTGTTTAGAATAAGGCACATGACACTTGGAATCTCACGGTATGAACGGAAGTTGCATACAACTCCTTCAAGTGAAAGATGATGGTTTGAGCATCCATATCTTCGTGAGCTTTCTGAAGTTCATCCGACATAGAGCCAAGAATTATGCAAATTGCTTGCTCATCATCATCGACGTGTTTCTTCCAAGCATCAAATGTATTTTGGTCAGCATCTTCTGCGGCTTCAGGGGGAAATGGTCTTTCAAGAACATAGAAAATCTTTTCTTGTCGTAAGATAATTTTATGGTTTCTAAACCAGTCATTGTAGTTGTCCCTTTGAGCTTATGCTCATCAAGGATGGAACGAAGTGATAATCTATTTGCCATTTGAATGTTTGTGAAATATTTTAACCCACGTATTAAGAGAGAATGTTAAAATTAGGAATATGTTTTCATTAATGTTTCATAATAACATGGGCTTTTAATATTATGAAGTTGCTCTCACTCAATTGTTTTAAAATTTTAAGCAAATCGCATCAACCCCAATATGATGGATTTCTTGTGGGCAAGGATCCCATTATCATCATTTCATAACTCCGACTAGGGCCGGTTGTTATAAAATACGATAATTAGGTAGGTTCCCAACCAATTTATGATATAAATCACAATTCCTTGATCATTGGGTTGGGCAATCAAACATGTCATAGCTTATGATAGTCCTTGTGGACACCCAATCTTTGCCACTAAGTTATAAGACCACGCCTAAGGGTCGCTGCGTCTTATGACTCAAAAAACTCAAACCATTGTCAATAGTACGATTTAGGGACAAATTGGTATTGGTCAGTCTGGTAAAGCCTAGTCCTGCCAATACGGTTTAAGCCCTTTGGGTCTATACTTTGCAATGGGAGGCAAATTTTAGACTTAAATTATTATTGAGGATTTTAGCAAGTTTAAGTGAATAACTGTCAAATGGATTCCTCCATTGAAAATTCCCCAGAGGGAGGGTGAAGCGAACTCTCTTAAATACCATTACCTCTTAGGCTTTTATTGCCTTGGTGACATGAATAAACAATAGATCCTCCAAATTAGTCCAACACTTTAGATATGCTTTAAGGTAAGCCTTGAGTAAATGATTATCTAGATGTCTTCACAGCTTTTCCTTTGGCTATAAAAAGGTAGTGTGAGTGAAGGAAGACACCAAATCATTATCTAACTCTAGTAATACCTTTGGTTAAATTAACTTTAGTTTGGAAAGTTTTATTAACGCTTTGGTCCCACCCCACTTGTATCTTTTATAATGTCTTTTATTATAACAAGTGATTTATATTTATTAGCATTAATGTAATAAATCTCTAAGTTCATCATGGAATAATTACTTAGCTAAGGGATAAGCATACACTCTTTATTTCCTTAGAAAGTCTCTAAATGCTTGCACCCTAAAATAATCATGCCAATTCTAATCATACATAGAATCATCAAGCATATGAGTTTTAATATGTTGGAATTATTTTAGGCAATAAATAACTTTGATTAATATTTAATTATGGTATTGCATTTTATTTTATTCAAATAAATTTACTATTCACATTTTTTACAGATGCGTGAACTTTAAATACAATTTCACAATTCCAATTTTAACCAAATCATGCAAAACTTGTGCCTAAAAGTAAGATCAGGGTGTTAGCTTTCCAACGAGCTTTTACACACCCAATTTCGAGTTCAAATGAGAGAGAACTAATCAAACAAAAATGGCGCGTTGATACTACTGTTGGGTAGCGGCCGCGAGTGCGCAGCGGAAAATTAAAAAAAAATTTATGATGTCGCTATCCCTTTGCCTAATGTAGGACACATAAATCGGCGACGTTGTTCCAGGTTCCGACCCGGTCAGGAGTACGGAGTAGCCCGCGGGGGACTAAACCGGAGAATAAAGGAGTCACCACCCAGCGTGAACTGGGAAATGATTTAAGGCCGCACTCACCCATCGCAAGGGAAGACCTCAAACCGTTGGGTTCGGAATGGTCTCTTACTCATGCCACTTGTAATGAAAGGATTTAACCAAGTCTACACAACGTATATATTCAAGGATAATCTACATCTAAATTCGCATTCATAAAAGTAAATCCTATATCTAAGTTTGCATGCTTTAAAAGTAAGTCGAAATAACGACAAACACACAATCTCATGAACGCATCAAATTAATACATACGGAAATATAAATAAATAGTAATTGTCTAAGCGTAAAAAATTAAAGAGAAATAATCAAATTCCTAACATGAAAGAAAATAACTAAATCATGCATAAAAAATAACATATTATTCCTAACGACGAATAAACTCAAGATTAGATGAAACGAAATATGTGCGTCTCTCAAGCGGCACGTGGAATTGTATCCCGAGTTCAGACTGCACTACCATCCATTCAGATTCATCTAATGAATTTACGTCCGGGTTTCCATCCGATATACCACGAAAGACAGCACAAAATCATTCATCCCATGGCCACAACACACATGAATCCACAATACGCATACAAAGAAATAATAATAAATAACAAAAAAAGAACGGGAATAAAAAGGGGTGCCCTCAGGTCTAACCTCTTAAGTCGCCTCTTGGAAGTGCGTTACGCGGTTGTCGGAAGGGTTTGTGCTCCGCAACTTTTCCGATTTATTGGTTTTCTGTTTTCCTTCGTTGCCTCGCTGTTTGAGGTGGTCGTTTCCTCTGTTTCTGCTGCGGTTTTCTGGTCCTTGTGTTTGGTTGTTGTTTGCGGTATTTGGGGGTGTAGTTTGGAGTCGGTTTGTGCGGTAGTTCAGGGGTAGTTTTTGTTGTAATTTAAGGTAGTTTTCTAGGGCTGATTTTCGATGATTTCAGGGGCAGATTTCAGGGACTGTTTTCGGTGGTTTGGAGTGCAGTTCAGGGGCTAATTTTCGATAATTGCTGGGGTATTTTCTGGAGTGGTTTTATGTGGTTTGGAGTGCAGTTCAAGGGGTATTGCGTGAAGGGCTGCTGGTTAGGGGGTGCATGAAGGGCTGCTGGTCAGGGGGTGCGTAATGGACGTAGGATGTGAGGGAGGGCTTATGTGAGTGTGGAGAGGGGTTGTTGGTTTGTGTGTGCCATGTGTTGGTTGGCTGGAGAGGCGTGAGTGGTGTGTTTGTGTAAGTGAGTGTGCCGAGAAATGAGGGAGAGTGAGAGGGGTTTATTTTTATTTTATGGCTTTTTCGTGAATGTGAGCTCTAGGGAAAAAAGAGTTGGGTTTATGCTTCTTTTTATAGGCAAGGGTTGAGGTTTACCTTATACAGGTAGGAAAACCGAGATTGTGTAATTATGGGGTAATATTTAATTCGTGTGTCATAAGGAAATGATATCTTCAATTTAGGAAGGTAATTTGATTTGATTTGATTTTATTTTATTTAGTTTAGGAATTTGATTTAATTTAATTAGGAAGGTGATTTTTGAGATTTAATTTGATTCTTTTAATTCAGGAAGGTGACTTATTTGATTTCAAAATGTGTTTAATGTGTGGATTTGTTATTTTAGAAGGCTTTGGGCGTGGGGTTGGTCCTTTTGGGCATGTGTTTGGGTTCTTTGGTGGGCTTGGTGTGTTGCTTGCGGGGGTTTGAACCGAGGATAAATTTTAAAACAGAGATCTAACGAGCAAATCCGAGGCTAAGAAAATGAATTAAATCCAACAAGGTATCAATTTCCTTCCGACTTCCGTTTCCCGCGGCTTCCGTAACTTAAAGGGTAGTGCCTCCATGTGAGACTCATCATCGGGACTTATATGCAAAAATGCAGTGTATGGGACACAGAAACTGGACGACGCATGTTGTCTCAGGCTCGCGGCCTAGTCGGAGTCGGGAGTACGGAGTAGCCACGGGGGACTAACCGAGAGAATAATGGAGTCGCCACCCGGTGTGAACCGGGAAAATGATATTTAAGGCCGCACTCACCCCTCGCAAGGAAGACCTCAAACCGTTGGGTTCGGAATGGTCCCTTACTTATGTCCCTTGTAATGAAAGGATTTATGTAATAATTTAATCAAGTTTAAGTAACACTTATTTCCAAGAGGATCATGCTTCTAAATTCACATGCATACATCAACAAGTTCATCACAACATGCAACATCTCATGGCAATCTCATGAACATTTCTCAATCATCTGATGGAAAACTAAAAATACCTAATCATGCTTGAGTACTATCTCATGAACATATTAACCAAATAACATGCTAACAACCTAATCATGCTTGAATATCATCCCAAGAACACATAGAATGGATAAATGCAGGGATACAAATGATATGATTGGCTACATAATACAAGAAAGATCAACCAAGAGGCAATTATACATGAATATGATAAGACAGACTCAGTTCAGTATGTGCATGTTCGTGTAGCGTTCGTAAACGCGTTCGAACGGTAAACAGAAGGTTCGCGTTCGTGTAGCGTTTGATAACGCGTTCGAACGATACCAGACCTGATGATACAAAATGCATGCGTGTTCGAGTAGCGTTCGTAAAACGCGTTCGAACGGGAAACAGAAGGTTCTCGTTCGTATAGCGTTCGAGAACGCGTTCGAACGGAACCAGACCTGATGTATGATAAGACCAAGAAAGTGCGTGTGCGTTCGCGTAGCGTTTGTAAAACGCGTTCGAACGGGAAACAGAAGGTTCGCATTCGTATAGCGTTCGAGAACGCGTTCGAACAGAAACAGACCTGATGCATGCAACACAAAGAATAAAGACAATAACGTTAAACTTAGTATGTCCGATTGAACGTATCTTGCATTCAACCGAACACACATCAACCGGCACGGCAAAGCATCGTGGTAAAGGGCTTTAACCCCTCCCAATAGGGGATCTTTCATTGCACTTACTAAGCCCATGCGCTCGATTGAATCATGCATACAAAGAACTAATAACAATAATATCAAACTTAGTATGCTCGATTGAACGTATCTTGCATTCAAGCATTGTGGTAAAGGGCTTTAACCCCTCCCAATAAGGGATCTTTCATTGCACTTACTAAGCCTAGTGCTCGATTGAATGATGCATAAATAAACAACATGCAGAATTCAAATAACGAAAAAATAAATAAACTAAAGCAACATAAAACAAAAGAATGTGCCGTTTACTCAAGTGGTACGTGGAGTTGTATCCCAAGTACAGATCATACTACCGTCTATTCGGAATCGGCTAGGAAATTTATGTCCGGGTTTCCATCCTATATACCACAAGAGACGACACTTTCCATTCATCCAATACCCACAACACACATCATACGCAACAAGATTCAACAAATAATTAAAATACAATCAAGATAAATAAAAAAAAATCAAATAAAGATGAGTGTGAAAAGTACCCTCAGGTCTAACCTTTAAATCACTCTCGGATGTACAGCACACGATCGTCGGAAGGGTGGATGCTCTGCAACTCTTCCGGTTCACTGGTCACTGCTCTCGTCGTTGTCTCCACTTTGGAGTCATCGTTCTCCGTCTTTTGCTGCTGCTTTTGACTCCGATTTGCTCATGTTTTCCTACTTGTCTGTTTGCTAATGTTTGCTCACTTTTCTGTCATTCTGCTCACTGTTTCAGGTCTTATTAGTGGAGTCTTGCGTTTTTTAGGGGGGGGTTTAGGTGTTGTTTTTTTTTGTTACTGCTTTTAAGGTTTTTTTTTCGGTGACTTTTTGGGTATTTGGGGGGCTGTTTGAAGGGGGAAATTCGTGAATGAGCTGAGCTGTTTTTAGGGCTGTTTGGCGTGCAGGGAAGAAGGCTGTTTTGATGCTTAATTTGGTTGTATGGCTGAGTGTGTTGGGTGGTGGTTGGATACTGTATAAGGGGTGGTTTGGGCGTGATTTGGCTACTGTTTTAGTTTTAAAGGGGCTGCTATATTAGGGTATGATTTCAGCAATGGGAGAGTGAAGATGAAGAGAACTTTTTCTTGTTATTTTCTGATGAATGCGGTGACTTAGGAGAGGTTCTTTGCTTGTATTTTTCTTTGTATTTTCGTGCAATGTGAGAGAGTGGAGAGGTCTTGGGCGTGGGCTAGAGAGATTGGAGAGAGCCAGAGGAATGGCTTTGGTTTAGTGTTGTTTATATAGGGAAGGGTTAGGGTTTCACCTTGTCTCACAAGGAATGTGATTTGGCATTAAATAGAGGATTCGATTTGGTGTTGGACAAGGAAAGCAAGGGATTTGATTGGCTGGTTTAGGAATACAATATTTTAAGTTAGGAATAATATATATTTGATTGGGAATATAATTGGTTGATCGATTTTAATTAGGCATGACATCTTTTTAATTTGGTATGTGATTTTTAGATTTGTTTTGATTTCACCATGTGTTAAATATGTTTTTAAGTGGGCTTGGGCGTGTGGGCCAAGGCTTGGGCGAATTGGGCTTGATGTGAGGCTAGCAGCAAAACCAGAATTACCGACACCATTTGAACGCCTCCTCGAACACGGCACGAACGCCCGCAATCTGTTTGCCGTTCGAACGCATACACGAATGCAGCACGAACGAAAACAGTGAACCTTGTTTATTCTGAATTTCCCCTTCCGATGTCCGTTTTCCATGACCTCCATGACTTAAAAGGTAGTGTCTCCAAAATGAGACTCATCATAGGGAATTTCCCCTTCCGATGTCCGTTTTCACTTACCTGGCTCGCCAACTGCCACTTAACTTTCGACGTGTTGAGTTGATTTGGGTGGTGAGGTGCTGCGACCCCTGGTTCATTCCCGAACCACTGTGATGTGGTCCATTCCCGAACTGTTACCGTGAGATGTCCATTCCTGAACTGTTACTGTGAGTTGTCCATTCCCGAACTGTTTCTGTAAGGTTGGTCCATTCCCGAACCGTGTTTCCATTCTTGGAGGCCATTCTCGCTTGTTTATTCCTGAACTCTGCTCCATTCTTGGATTGCCATCATCGGCTTGTTCTTCTTGAACTCTGCTCCATTCTTGGATTGCCATTCTCGGCTTGTTCATTCTTGAACTCTGCTCCATTCTTTGATTGCCATTCTCGGCTTGTTCATTCTTGAACTCTTCTCCATTCTTGGATTGCCATTCTCGGCTTGTTCATTCTTGAACTCTGCTCCATTCTAGGATTGCCATTCCTGGCTTGTTCATTCTTGAACTCTGCTCCATTCTTGGATTGCCATTCCCGGCTTGTGATGCAATGGGCCTCAACCCTAGGACTCATCCCAAAACTGATAGTGATGTGGGCTTCGACCCTGGGATTCATCCCCAAAACTGATGCTGAAGTGGGCCCCGGCCCTAACTGCTATTGATACGGGCCTCGCCCCCAGACTGATATTGATGTGGGCCTCGACCCTCGGGATTCATCCCAAACTAATACTGATGCTGATGTGGGCGTCGGCCCTAACTGCTATTGATATGGGCCTCGCCCCCAGACTGATACTGATATGGGCTTCGCCCCTCAGACTGATACTGCTGATATGGGCCTCGCCCATGTGATTCATTCCTGAAGACTGCTGACATTGTACTGTTATTACTGCTTCGGTTGGCTTGCATTCGACGCTTTCTTTTTTTCTCCTTTGAAACCTGTTATTACAAAACAGAAAAACACGAAAGGATGCAAAATGTGTTACGTGTATGATGTATGAATGTTCCTATCCCGTCGGGTTAGGTCTTCCGTCAATTCTCTTGGTGACTGCTTAGCCTTCTTTTCTCAGGCAAGCTACTTCTTCAATCTGTCTACGTTGATCGGCTCGGTGAACTAATTCCCTTCCAAGTCTGATATTTTCACTCTGCCTCTATTTCCCAATTCTGAATGTCTATCTTATCTTTTCTGTTTGCTTATTTCGAAGGTTCCCCGTGTTCATCACTGGATTCCATAGTACCAAGGTTGAATACTTTTTCTCAAATATACTCATATTGTAGAAGAGTTTCAGCGAAATGAACGTCTTTATTATCGTTGAGGAAAAGAGTTCGAACAAGTAACAAAATCAATGTCTTTTAAAAAAAAACTGGATCAAATAGACTAGGAGGAACATCTCCATCATCCGCAGCACTGCCTTCTTTCTCGGCCTATGGTTTTCACTGTCATCCATGTAAGAAGCTTGGTGGTTGAGGGTTTCTTTTCATGGGTTGGGTATTTTATGGGAATCTATGAGATCTTGAATTTCATGCCTAAGGCGGGTGCAGTTGTCAGTGTCATGGCCATGTAGCTGGTGGAAGTGACAATAAAGGTTCACATTTATGTGTGGTGGTGGGGGTGTGGAAGTGGCTTGCCTTCTAAGGGTTTCAAGAATCCTTGTCCCTGTAACTTTTCAAATACCTTCGACAAAGGTCTACCAAGGTTGGAGAATTGCCGGTTCCTGATGGCAGCAACCTCGACAGTAGCGAGCTTAGTCTCAGAATGCCCCCCAAAAGTCCGCCTATTCTGGCCTTAGAACTTTCTGTTTTCAGCCTCCTCTTCCTCAATATCCATGACAGTTTCCCTCAACTGTCGAAAATCAGAAATCATCGAAGTCATCCTCCTCAGCTTACTATAAATAGAGGGCTTGGTGCCCTTGATGATCATTTTGATTTGGTCATTCTCTGAGGGCCGAGTCTGCATTTTCAAAAGCTGGCTTCTCCAGCGATCCATATACTCTTTGAAACTTTCCTCTGGCTTCTGTTTAGTGTTCTCCAAATCACGGAGTGACAAGTCAATCTCTAAGTCTGTAACATACTGCTTCAGAAAAGCATCAGCTAGTTCCTTCCAATCTTCTTTAACCTTCTTCTTAAGGCTATGATACCAAACCACAGGTGCCCCCTCGAGTGACATCCCAAACATCTTCTGAGCTTGGCGCTGTGTTAGGCCCACTGAACTCATAACTGACACATATTGTCGGAGGTGGACCCTCGGATCCCCATTCCCGTTAAACTTAGCCATATCCGGCATCTTGAACTGTGCCGGCAACTGTTCCTCGAAAGTCAGTGTGACATAATCCAGCAGATCCTCATTCTTACCCCTCATCTTGCGGGTAATCGACTCAACCTGATCCCGAAGCTTCTGAAATTCTGCCTGAGACCCAATCACTCTGCCTGTTGCATGCTCTGTCATGTCATCATCAAAAGTGGGGACATCATCCCCCAACCCATTCGAAGGCTCATCACGCCTCATATTCTCAGAATTTCCCCCAGCACGGGGTACAGCCATATTTGTCATGGCAGTAGTCATGGCTTGCAAATGTTCAGTAATCTTGGCGAAACCATTCTCCAACTGATCTATCCGGGATACCTCAATATCTGATTCACTCATGTCTGTTCTCAGTATTTTGGTGAGTCTTCCCTTTTTTCTAACCCAATGGGAATCTATGATGGCTTTCAGAACACAAGGGTTAACATGATGTATGTATGCATGGGGTGCATGAGATGCATGTAACATATATAACATACTAAATCAACTAAAATTTTCAAACAAGTCGGCCTATCATCATTTTAGAAGCTGTCGGGCTAACTGTCATAGGAATGAACTCGTCCCAGTTTAAATGGCCCAACGAGTTCACATCTCATGGCAAGGAGCCAACTAATTCCAAATGGTAATGTTCCGAACACAAGCATAAAGTGGCCATCAATCACTTAGAAGCCTTTGGCCCAATCGTCATAAAATACGTTCTTGTCCCAGTTTAAATGGCCCAACAAGCCACATCTCATGACAAATGGTCCAAATGGATCCAAACGATGATGTTCCCAAGCACAAGCATAAAATAAAGATAATGCAAACATACAACATAATTTCTATAGAACGGCCCATCAACATTTCAGAAGCTTTGGGCCAATGGTCATAAGGTACGAACTCGCCCCAGTTTAAATGGCCCAGCAAGTCCACATTTCTGACAATGGTCCAACTGCATCCAAATGAGGATGGTCCACTAGCACATACTCAAGGAAATAATTGTTACTTTAACCATACAAAATCCGGTCTATGGGTGGGTTCACAAGAGTATAGACAAAGGCTCTCATCAGCGAAGGATGGCCCACAACTAGGTCTCCCCAATCAAGGGTTCGAGCGACCAAATGAGCGCACCCTTTTTATACACTAAGGTACGTGCCAATGAGCTATGGTGTGTGACGGACTGTCAAATGGATTTCCTGTTGTAGATTCCCCAGAGGGAAGGTGGAGCGAGGCTCACTTAAATACCCAAGCCTCTAGGCTCTTATCGCTTGGTGTTAGGAATAAACAACGAGTCCTCCAAATTAGTCCATCACAATAGGCTACGAGTAGATGGCCATATAGGTGCCTTCACAGCTTTTCCTTCTAGAAATGTAGTGAATGAAGGAAGACACCAAACCATTACCTAGCCTTAAATGCCTTTGATTAAACCCCCATTTTATCCACTATAGACACGGTCAATTAAAACATAAATCCAAACATTACAAAAGACAATATTTCGGGGCCGATTCTCTATCCCCAGTGGAGTCGCCAGACTGTGGGACACAGAAACTGGACGACGCATGCTGTCCTAGGCTCGCGGCCTAGTCGGGAGTACGGAGTAGCCACGGGGACTAAACGGAGAATAATGGAGTCGCCACCCGGTGTGAACCGGGAAAATGAGATTTAAGGCCACACTCACCCCTCGCAAGGGAAGACCTCAAACCATTGGGTTCGGAATGGTCTCTTACTTATGTCACTTGTAATGAAAGGATTTATGTAATAATTTAATCAAGTTTAAGTAACACTTATTTCCAAGAGGATCATGCTTCTAAATTCACATGCATACATCAACAAGTTCATCACAACATGCAACATCTCATGGCAATCTCATGAACATTTCTCAATCATCTGATATGGAAAACTAAGAACAACCTAATCATGCTTGAGTACTATCTCATGAACATATTAACCAAATAACATGCTAACAACCTAATCATGCTTGAATATCATCCCAAGAACACATAGAATGGATAAATGCAGGGATACAAATGATATGATTGGCTACATAATACAAGAAAGATCAATCAAGAGGCAATTATGCATGAATATGATAAGACAGACTCAGTTCAGCGTGTGCGCGTTCGTGTAGCGTTCGTAAACGCATTAGAACGGTAAACAGAAGGTTCGCGTTCGTGTAGCGTTTGATAACGCATTCAAACGGTACCAGACCTGATGATACAAAATGCATGCGCGTTCGAGTAGCGTTCATAAAACGCGTTCGAACGGAAATAGACCTGATGCATGCAACACAAAGAATAAAGACAATAACGTCAAGCTCAGTATGTCCGATTGAACGTATCTTGCATTCAACCGAACACACATCAACTGGCGCGACAAAGCATCGTGGTAAAGGGCTTTAACCCCTCCCAATAGGGGATCTTTCATTGCACTTACTAAGCCCATGCGCTCGATTGAATCATGCATACAAAGAACTAAAAACAATAATATCAAACTTAGTATGCTCGATTGAACGTATCTTGCATTCAACCGAACACACATCAACCGGCGCGGCAAAACATCGTGGTAAAGGGCTTTAACCCCTCCCAATAAGGGATCTTTCATTGCACTTACTAAGCCCATGCGCTCGATTGAATCATGCATAAATAAACAACATGCAGAATTCAAATAACGAAAAAATAAATAAACCGAAGCAACATAAAACAAAAGAATGTGCCGTTTACTCAAGTGGTACGTGGAGTTGTATCCCGAGTACAGATCATACTACCGTCCATTCGGAATCGGCTATGAAATTTATGTCCGGGTTTCCATCCTATATACCACAAGAGACGACACTTTTCCATTCATCCAATACCCACAACACACATCATACACAAACAAGATTCAACAAATAATTAAAATACAATCAAGATAAATAACAAAAATCAAATAAAGATGAGTGTGAAAAGTACCCTCAGGTCTAACCTTTTAAATCACCTCTCGGATGTACGGACACACGATCGTCGGAAGGGTGGATGCTCCGCAACTCTTCCGGTTCACTGGTTCACTGCTCTCGTTCGTTGTCTCACTGTTTGGAGTCGTCGTTCTCCGTCTTTTGCTTCTGCTTTTGACTCCGATTTGCTCTGTTTTCCTGCTGTTTGGTCTCCGTTTTGCTCTGTTTTCTCTGTATTCTGCTCACTGTTTCAGGTCTATTAGTGGACTGTTTTTGCGTTTTTTTAGGGGGGTTTGGGTTTGTTGTTTTTTTATGTTACTGCTTTTAAGATTTTTTTTCGGTGACTGTTTTGGGTATTTTGGGGGCTGTTTGAAGGGCTGAAATTCGGTGAATGAGCTGCTGTTTTTTAGGGCTGTTTTGCTTGCAGGGAAGGGCTGTTTTGATGCTTAATTTCGGTTGTATGGCTGATGTGTTGGGTGGTGGTTTGGCTACTGTATAGGGGGTGGTTTGGGCGTGATTTGGCTACTGTTTTAGTGTTAAAGGGGCTGCTATATTAGGGTATGATTTCGGCAATGGGAGAGTGAAGATGAAGAGAACTTTTTCTTGTTATTTTCTTGATGAATGCGGTGACTTAGGAGAGTTCTTTGCTTGTATTTTTCTTGTTATTTTCGTGCAATGTGAGAGAGTGGAGAGGTCTTGGGCGTGGGCTAGAGAGATAGAGAGAGAGAGAGCCAGAGGATGGCTTTTGTTTAGTGTTGTTTATAGGGAAGGGTTAGGGTTTCACCTTGTCTCACAAGGAATGTGATTTGGCATTAAATAGAGGATTCGATTTGGTGTTGACAAGGAAGGAAAGCAAGGGATTTGATTGGCTTGGTTTAGGAATACAATATTTTAAGTTAGGAATAATATATATTTGATTGGGAATATAATTGGTTGATTGATTTTAATTAGGCATGACATCTTTTTAATTTGGTATGTGATTTTTAGATTTGTTTTGATTTCACCATGTGTTAAATATGTGTTTTAAGGGCTTGGGCGTGTGGGCCAAGGCTTGGGCGAATTGGGCTTGATGTGAGGCTAGCAGCAAAACCAGAATTACCGACACCGTTCGAACGCCTCCTCGAACGCGGCACGAACGCCCGCAATCTGTTTGCGTTCGAACGCATACACGAACGCAGCACGAACGAAAACAGTGAACCTTGTTTATCTGAATTTCCCCTTCCGATGTCCGTTTTCCGTGACCTCTGTGACTTAAAAGGTAGTGTCTCCAAAATGAGACTCATCATAGGGACTTATGTGTAAAAATGCAGTGCCTACACAGTGCCTACAGTCGCCCCAACTTTGATGGCATTTGTGCAGTGTATGACAATGACAATCCTATCAAAGTTATGCAATGCAGTTTTACTTACCGGCTCGCCAGCTGCTGCTTGGCTTGCATGTTGCTTCGAACTGAGTTGATATGGTGGCGAGGTGCTTCGACTCCTGGGCTTTGTTCCCGAACCACCAAATGTGGGCTTTATTCCTGAATTGTGCTGATGATGCAGTAGGCCTCGACCCTGGGATGCATCACGGAACTGCAACTGATGTGTGGGCCTCAACCCGTGCTCCATTCCCGGAGCGCCATTCTCGGTGAGTGATGATGTGGGCCTCAACCCGTGCTCCATTCCCGAAGCGCCATTCTCGGCGAGTGATGATGTGGGCCTCTATCCGTGCTCCATTCCTGAAGCGCCATTCCCAGCGAGTGATCCAGTGTGCCTCGACTGTGGGACGCTTCCCGGAACTGCAACTAATGATGTGGGCCTCAACCCGTGCTCCATTCCTATAGCGCCATTCCCGGTATTTAATGATATGGGCCACGACGCATACTCCATTCCCGGAGTGCCATTCCCGGCATCTGATGTGGGCCTCGACCCATACTCCATTCTCAGAGTGCCATTCCCAGCATTTAATGATATGGTCCTCGACCCATGCTCCATTCCCGGAGCGCTATTCCCGGCATCTGATGTGGGCCTCGACCCATGCTCCATTCCCGGAGCACCATTCCCGGCATTGTGGGCCTCGACCCTGGGATGCATCCCCAAAACCGCTGATGATGTGGGCCTCAACCCTGAGACTCATCTCCAAATTTGCTGATGATGTGGGCCTCAACCCTGGGACTCATCCCCAAAACTGCTAATGATGTGGGCCTCCACCTCGGGACTCAACCCCAAAATTACCGATGATGTGGGCCTCGACCCTGGGACTCATCCCCCCAAAACTGATACTGATGTGGGCCTCGACCCTGGGACACATCCTCAAAACTGATACGGATGTGGGCCTCGACCCTGGGACTCATCCCCAAAACTGATACTGATGTGGGCCTCGACCTTGGGACTCATCCCAAAAACTACTGATGATGTGGGCCTCAACCTCGGGACTCATTCCCGAAACTGCTGATGATGTGGGCCTCGACCCTTGGACTCATCCCCAAAACTGATACTGATGGTGGTTCATTCCCGAACCGCGCTGTATGAGGAAGGGTGGGCCACTCGCCCCCAGACTCGGTTCATCTTTCTGTTCTTTGCTGCTTTCATTAGGTCAAGGTAGATCTCCTGATGTGATCTTAAATACCAAAATACTATATTGCCTCTCACGAGATAATCCCGATAGCTAAACATATTTTCATCCTCAAAGGATGCTTCGTGTCGAAACCAGAAAACCTTCAAAGTACTTGATATATTCAAATTCGACCGTCTGAATGAGTGATCTGAACTAGACTACAAGTGTGTGTGTGCTAAGGTTCTTTCGCAGCTTAATCCTTAAGTAAGCCAACTCGATGATTTTGTCTCGGAAAATTGGATCAGTGGGTCTAACCAACCTAGATATCTTGATCATACTATGTGATTACTCCCTCGTACTCAACATTATATGGTCTTCTTCTTCTTCTTTACTTTCGTCTCTTTCTTTTCTTTCTTTTCATTTTGAAATTCTCTTTTTCTTTTTTTCTTTCTTTTTCTTTTTTTTTCGACACACCTACCCTTTAAGGTAGCATATCTCCTCATGGTGTTCCTAGTACTCGCCCATGGGTAGCTTCACGCTTATCAGTTATAGGTGGTCTATTTTTTCTTTTTCTTTTCAGAGACTTTTTCTTCGTTTCCAACCATATCACATATCGTAACATAAGTAAACCAAGATGGATATCTAGGCAAACGGTCATTCACTGATCCGCTATCTCTTCAACTAGTCATCTCCCCGACTACTGTAGGACACAGAAAATGGCGACGCTGTTCCAGGCTGGCGGCCTAGTCTGGAGTACGGAGTAGCCCGTGGGGGAACTAAATCGGAGAAATAACATGGAGTCGCCACCCAGTATGAACTGGGAAAATGATTTAAGGCCGCACTCACCCCTCGAAAGGGAAGACCTCAAACCGTTGGGTTCAAAATGGTCCCTTACTTATGCCACTTATAATGAAAGGATTTATGTTATAATATAACCGAGTCTACGCAAGAAAACCTACATCTAAGTTTGTATACTACCTATATCTATGTTTGCATGCATAAAAGTAAGTCGGAATGACGACAAGCACACAATTTGATGAACATATGCGTGAACATTTCCTCAAGCAGTACGTGGAGTTGTATCCCAAGTACAGACCGCACTACCGTCCATTCGGATTCCGCTATGGAATTTACGTCTGGGTTTCCATCCGATATACCACGAGAGGCAACACTCAAGCATTAACACAACACAATCATTAACCCAATATTTACATACATGAAATATGATAATGCATATAACTATAAATAACCAAAGAGAACAAAACAAATACGGAATAATAAAACAACAATAAACGGAAATTAAATGCGAAATAATAAAAGACTAATAATGCGAAATAAATGCGGAATAATAAACATGTGACCAAAGAACTTGGCCATTTTCAATATAAGACTTCGCATACCCGGTTGAACGTATTCCAAGTCCAACCAAGTATGCCGTGTCCGGGATAACAAAATAAAATATAACAAAGGGTGCCCTTAGGTCTTACCTTTTAAGTCGCTTCTAGGGAGTGCGTTGGGACGTCGCCAAAAGGGTTAACATTTCCACTGTTTTTCTGGTTCGCTGGTTCACTGTTTCTGCTCGTTGTTTTCTCTATTTTCTTCACTGTTTTGGATGATTTTTACTGCTATTTTGGGTGGTTGTTTATGGACTGTTTTGGGTTATTTTAGGACTGTTTCGGGGGCAGAATTTCGGTAATGTGGGGCTGTATTTCAGGGGTGATTTTGCGTGAAGGTCAGGGGCTGTTGGAGGGTGTTATTGCGTGAAGGTCAGGGGCTATTGGAGGCAGTTTTGCGTGAAAGTCAGGGGCTGTGTTGAGGCAGTTTGGCGTGAAAGTAAGGGGCTGTTGGAAGTGTTTGGCGTGAGTCAGGGCCAGGGCTGTGTGAGGGGAGTTTTGGGTGTGGAAGGAGAGGATGTGTGGGGGCTGTTTGGTATGTGGAAGAAGAGGCTGTGTGAGGGCTGTTTGGTGCGTGGAAGGAGGGTTTGTGTGAGGTTGTGAGTTAGTGCATGAAGGGTGTTTGGTACGTGGCTAATGGGCGCTTGAGTGATGAGTGGTGAGTGTGTACTGTGAAGAGTGAGGGCGTGTGTATGTGTGAGTGGCGTGTGGTTTGATATGTGGCTTGGTGTGTGACTTGCGGGGGTTTTGGGCTAAGGATAAGTTTTAAAACAGAGATTCAACGAGTGAACCCGAGGCTAAGCAAACGAATTAAATCCAACAAGGTATTGATTTCAGACTTTTCCCTTCCGACGTCCGTTTCCCGCGACTTCCGCAACTTAAAGAGTAGTGCCTCCGTATGAGGCTCATCATCGGGACTTATATGCAAAAATGCAGTGCCTACAGTCTCCCCCACTTTGATGGGAATTGTGTAGTGTGTGACAATGAAAATCCTATCAAAGTTATGCAATGTATTTTTACTTACCTGGCTTGCCAGCTGCCACTTGACTTGCCTGTTGCTTCGAACTGATTTGATATGGTGGTGAGGTGCTTTGACCCCAAGGTTCATCCCTGCAAGATGTTGTGATCTCTAGGAATCACTACCAAACTGAACTGAATGTGATGGCGAGGTGCTGTCGACCTCTGGGCTTTGTTCCTGAACCATCTGTGAAGTGGTCCATTCCCGAACCGTTACTGTGAGGTGGTCCATTCCCGAACCGTTACTGAGTTGAGATAAGGGTCTTGTTCCCGATTGAGTTGAGGGTCTTATTCTCTGAATTGTGGGTCTTGTTCCGTGGGTCTTGTTCCCGATTGAGTTGAGGGTCTTGTTCCCTGAATTGTGGGTCTTGTTCCCGATTGAGTTGAGGGTCTTGTTCCCTGAATTATGGGTCTTGTTCCCGATTGAGTTGAGGGAATGTTCTCGATTTGTGGGTCTTGTTCCCGTGGGTCTTGTTCCCGATTTGAATTGAGGGTCTTGTTCCCTGAGTTATGGTCTTGTTCCCGTGGGTCT